>VXAZ01004427.1:951728-1099873 GCA_013399875.1 Gymnorhina tibicen | reverse complement strand
GGGAACGGGGGGAGCGGGGATCGGCCCGGGGGCACCGGCAGCGCCGCCGGCAGCGGAGGGAGCGGCGGCCTCGTGTCCCGCCTCACGCGGCCACGGCGCCAGGGTGCCCGTGGGGCGCGACGCGTGCGGCTGGGTCTCCCCCCGCCCCCCTCCCAAGAACCCTCCCCCCACNTCGGCCCGGGGGCACCGGCAGCGCCGCCGGCAGCGGAGGGAGCGGCGGCCTCGTGTCCCGCCTCACGCGGCCACGGCGCCAGGGTGCCCGTGGGGCGCGACGCGTGCGGCTGGGTCTCCCCTCGCCCCCCTCCAAAGAACCCTTCCCCAAATACAGAATAAATAAATAAACTCCTCTAAAACAGCGATTCCCACCCCCCGCGCGCAGACCCCGCGGGCACAGCATCCCCGGGACACGCGCCCGGAGAATCGAATCCGGGGGTTCGGAGCTGGGGGGCTCTGCCCGTCCTCACTCCATCCCCAGGGAGACAGGGAAGTCTCCCCCACCCTTGGATGGATCGGTGGGAACCTGCCGGAGGAAAAGCTTGGGACCAGCCTGAGGACTTCACTAATGAGCAAAAATTAATCTGGGCAATTAATCCCCCAGTAGTTGATCAGTTAAGGGAAAAACACCCAAAACCAAACCAATGAAATTATTTCAACCAACAAATCCTGGGTAACCTGCATGTTCGTAGTTTTTCTCTTGGAATCTTTTGGGTGGCTTTTTCTGTACCTGAAGGCTTCTGTCCAAATTTCTGTCCACGTTTACCCAAACCTGTCCTAATTCACCCAAGAACATAATTTAAATGTACTGGATAAAGAGAGTACCGGTTTTTTACAGAAAACTTGATCAGTGTAACATCAAATAGTCCATTTAAAATCCATACCTATGGTGTGCCACCAACTTTTGCACCAATATAAACACAGAATGTGAATAGGTCTTTTGATTTTGGGGTTGCTTCTGCCCCTTTTGACCTGTAGGACCAGGGGCAAAGCTCCTTTTCCCTTGCCATTTTGGGGTGGGGCTTAGGAAATGTGCAGCTTGCCTGGTTAAAAATGTAAAATCTCATATAAAACCTGTGAGGGACCTGCTGCCTCTGACACTGCTCAGCTCTCAGCCACCTGCAAGCAGCCACGTTTCACACCTGTACCATGGCTTGGACTAAAGTCACCCAATACCCCACTGTGGCAGGGAAATGCCTTTTTTTTCACAGTGAAAAGGCACAAAAGGGCTGCAAAAAATATTTCAGCTTCAGATATGGAAGTAGAAACTGGGATTTCCTGGATCTCATGGAATCATGGAATGGTCTGGGTTGGAAGGGACCTTAAAGCCCATTTGGTTTCACCCCTGCCATGGGCAGGGACACCTTCCACTATCCCAGGGTGCTCCAAGCCCTGGCCAGCCTGGCCTTGGACACTTCTAGGGATGGGTCTCCAACCCTGGTGGGATCCCTGCCCATCCTGAGGCTGCTCCAGAGAGGTTCCAACGCTTGTTTAAAATCCACATGGATCACCCTGTCCTGCATGACCCCAAGATTCACCTCCCTCAATGCAGCTGATGCTTTTCTTTCCAACACTGCCTTTCCAAACTGTCACCCGAATTACAATACGTCCCAAATGTGCAATTACCAACATTTAAATATATATAAATCTTAAATATAGCACTGCTAAAGCTAAGAATAGGTTATTATTCCAACAAGCAACGTCTCACCGCTTATCCAACGCTCTATAATCATGGAGTGTGCAATATGGCAGGAAGAACAATGGGGCTTTCATGGGATCTGGAGCAGCCGAGCATCTCCACGGGCACAGGTATGCAGGAGCAGCCCCGATTCCACCCGGAATGCCATCCATCCCAGCTCCTGCAACAACAGCACATTGTTCCTGCCCTAACGTGGGCAGCAAAAACAGAGCCCTCAATTGTGCTTGTCACAATGCACATATAATTTATAGTAATGTTGGTTATTAAAGGATTTCTAGTGATTAACAGCAATGTGCTCTTTCACTGCCGTTTTTCCCCCCCTACCTTTTTTTTTTTTTTTTTTTCTGTCTTAATAACAAAAATTTTTAGGAGAGGCTNCTTCCTTTTTTTTTTTTTTTTTTTGCCTGTCATAATAACAAACATTCCTAGGAGATGCTCTGGAACACATCCTATAGGTCTTGGCAGAGAAGCTGGAGAGAAGCTTTTGAAAGCCTGCCAGTGTTATCTGACATGGATCTCCCAGGTATGATAGAAAGCCAAATCCTCCTGGGTCCAAGAGGACCGTGGGTGGCCAGGAGGGCACCAACCTCTTCTCAAAGCCAAACTACAGCTGGGATGGGGAGAAAAGGGGCAGAGGGACCAGCCCTGCCATTGCCAGCACCCTCAAAGGCATCAGTAGAGCTCAAACCCAGGCTGTGGCACTCCAGGTGTTCAGTACAGAAAGTCAATCTCATCATTTTCTGCTTCTTTTTCGATCTCTAGTATTTGATACATTCCTGGTCAAAAAGAAGAATGCAGGGGTTAAAACACAAAATGAATAATTGCCACTTAAATAATGTTGTAAGAGGCTGACTTGTCGGTTATTTTAATGCCTTGAAAATGGGGAAGAGGTGGGGATCCCCAAGTGGTGATGGGGGCTGGGGGACACATTGCACCCCCTTTTTCCCCAGGAATGGGGGCTTGGAGTGTCTGAGCACAACCAGAGAAACCACCACAAACCTGCTGCTCCAGAGCCAGGGGCTCTGCCAAAAACTAAAATGCCTCATAAAATCCTGCTGGTTTTGCTGGAAGCTGGTTTTGAAAGGAACCAGAGAAAAAAGGTTTTGACAACATCAGAATGTCCCGTTTCCTTTGTTTTCATGACATCGCCATGATTTTCCAGTTCAAACTGACTTTTCATTTTACTCTTGCAAATGTTATACCCAGTGTGGTAACACACTGTGATAGGACCTTGGACCCTCTTCAAAATGGAAAAAGCTAAAATCAGAACGAGGCATTTTGATAAATCCAAAGTATAAAAAAAAATTAAGTTTGAAGAATTTTCCACCACGGAGAATTTCCCAGCTGCTGGACTCTGCACTCCCAGACCTCCTTGGCATCTTGAAACCCTTTGGGTAGAGATGTGATCTCACCTCAGCACCTCAGCCTGTGCCCCCATCCTGGAGGAGCTGCAGCCTTGGCAAAACCCTTCCCGTGGGATGTAATCACATTTTGCCAACTCTCCTGGGGCATAAAATCATACAATAGTTTGGGTTGGAAGGAACCTTAAAGTCCATCCAGTCCCACCCCCTGCCATGGGCAGGGACACCTTCCACTGTCCCAGGGTGCTCCAAGCCCCGTCCAACCTGGCCTTGGACACTTCCAGGAGTCCAGGGGCAGCCACAGCTGCTCTGGGCACCCTGTGCCAGGGCCTCGCCACCCTCCCAGGGAACAATTCCTTCCCAATATCCCATCCATCCCTGCCCTCTGGCAGTGGGAAGCCATTCCCTGTGTCCTGTCCCTCCATCCCTTGTCCCCAGTCCCTCTCCAGCTCTCCTGGAGCCCCTTGAGGCCCTGGAAGGGGCTTTAAGGTTTCCCTGAAGCCTTCTCTTCTCCAGGTGAACATCCCCAGCCCTGCCCTGCTCAGGGCAGTCCCAGTGTGTGACAGCCCCATGGAGAACCTGGGACATCAGTGCAGGACCTTCTGCCTTGCCAGGGGATGCTCAGGTCAGGGCATTTACATCTCAGCCCAGTGGTCAGTTTTGCACTTTCTTCCAAGTGGGATCAAAGTTTCACCATCCTTCGATCCCATCCGAATCCCACCGGATCCAGTGGCACCGCGGTGAGGCTGCACCTGCTGCCCGTGGGGCTCAGGGGTGGGGGGCGAATCGGGGCCACAGCAGCCAAATTGCTTAGGGATGGACTGAAATCAAATATCCTCCAGAATTTACCACAACCAGGAAGGAGAAAAAAGAGGCAAAATCCAACAGAAATTCACCAAATACTGCATTTCACCAGAAATTAATATGAATGGGTTAATGGAAACTCCGCAAGGCAGGAGCTGCTGAGTTTCCAGGCTTTTCAAGGCCCTTCCCACGAGTATCTGCTGTGGGTGGGGACAAGCTGACTCACAGTTTCCAGGGCTGTAGTAACATTTCAACACCCCGGCGCTCCAGCCTTGGGGACTGATGGCAAAGAGCACATTCCCAGCAGAGTGGTTGGGAAGCTTTTTGACAAAATGTTTTCTTGGGTCAGAAAATGTCACTTTGGCAAAACCAGAATTTCTTTTTTTTTTGCTTTTTGGTAGCAAACTACCAGTTTCCACGAAAAGTTGCTTGGAAAAGTTTTCTGGGAGCAAGCCTGGATTTCTAGTCAAACCCACAGAGGTAAAATCATCTCCCAAAAGGTCCTTGGGGTGGGTGATGGCACCCATCCGTGGTGGTTCCCATCCCAGACAGGTCCCTTGCTTGGAGCAGGGACATGGATTTCTTTAAATCCCTTCTGGGTGGAGCTGGGCCAATTTGTAAAAAATAATTAAGCAGTTACTCAGGGAGAAGGAGTCTGACTTCAGCACTGGAGATGAGAGCCCTGATCGGAGATAGGGAGTATTGGGTTCAGTTCCCTGGCTTGGCTCAGGACAGACAGGGATTGAACCACAAGTCAGGCCAGTGCCACGAGTACAGGATTATCCCCTGTGCTGCTGCTTTCATTTTTAGGAAAACAAACTCAAGCTATCCCAGAAAAGCCCTGCTGCAATCCAAGGAAAGCACTGGTGTCTCTGGTTTTGTAGGACAGGAAGAGTGCCTTCATCCAAACACAATGCCAGCCTCCACAGAGAGAAAAGTGGGGCTTTTCTCCTGAATAAAAGACTAATTTCCATTTTTTCCATGGCCAAACAAGCCAGAGGCACACCTTGGCTCTTGGTCAGTCACAGGGTGAAACATGAAGCAGGAGAAGCCTCTTCTCCTGTCATTCCCAGTGGTGCTGAAAATCCCATCTGGGAAGACCAATTCTCTCCGAGCAGCCTCGGATACCTTCAGAAAATGCAGAGTCAGCTCAGCAAAGCAGAAAAGGATGAAGGGCTCCATGAAGTGTGCCCAGGCTTCCCTCTGCCAGTGGCATGGGAAGGTAATCTGCCGTCAGACCTGCCCGTGTCCCTCCTGCTGCCCCTGACTGGGCTTCTCCATGGCCGTTTGAACGGATGAGCTAAGAAAATGAGGCATGTGGGTGGAGAGGATGGAGACACTGATTGCTGAGTCTCAATCTAGTGCTTTGTCCAGGAGAACTTCCTGCCTCATGGCGCACTGCAAAGTCCAGTGGATCCCGCAGTGGTGTGAGCACAGGGATTGCTCCCGGGACTCGCATGAGGAGGCTCCCGGTACGTGGAGGGAGCCTACAGGAAAGATGGAGAGGGACTTCTTACAGGAGCCTGGAGAGACAGGACAAGGGGGAATGGATTCAAACTGACAGCGAGTAGGGTTAGATGGGATATTGGGAGGAAGTTCTTTGCTGTCAGGATGGTGAGGCCCTGGCACAGGGTGCCCAGAGAAGCTGGGGCTGTACCTGGATCCCTGGCAGTGTCCAAGGCCAGGCTGGCCAGGGCTTGGAGCAACCTGGGATAGTGGAAGGTGTCCCTGCCCTGGCAGGGGGTGGAAAAAGATAAGATTTATGATCCCTTCCAACCCAAACCATTCTGGGATTCTGTAAGATGAAGAAGGGGATGGGGAGGAAAAGACACCTTCAACCACTCCAAAAATGGTGCAGCCTCTGGGGCTCCTGCAGGAGAGAGATGCACATGCTGAGTCCAGCCACTGCCTGTATGGGAATTCGGGAATTTGTCCCATCTGCCTCAGCCTCAATACTTCCTTCCCCAGCCTCGGAAGGACCAGCAGCCCCTAAACCCCTCCTGTGCTGCTCTGGCTACAGGACCCCAGTTCTGTCACATGAACCAGCTGCTCTGCTCAGATGGAAGGGAATTACAACAAGAGGACTCATCTAGAAATCACACCCTCCCTAACAAACTCACAGGAGTTTGTCCTTTTATCAGCATTTATTCAGCAGCCTGTGGAGACAGTCTGCTTTTCCAGGCAGATAACACCCAGTTCTGAAACTGCCCTTTACGTTCTTGTTGGCTTGGCTTTGGTGAATTGTCATTTTTGTGCTGGAAAGGGACTATTTGAGTAAGAAAAACAGCTCTGTGTGCTGCCACCATGCTGATCCAGCAACAAACTGTGCAACATGCCAATCCCAGTGTCCTTAAAAAAAATAAATCTACCCCTCTCCATGTTTACCCATACAATTTGCAAACACAAAACTGGAAGTTCCCCGGGGGGTAGGATTAAAAAAAGGATTATTCTGTTTGGAGCTGGTCCAGAAAGCAAAGGGAGTATATATAAATGTATATGTTTATGTCCAAAATGGATTTTAATTGAGGTTTGTTGTGTCCAGTGGTGCTCTGCTAGAAGAAGGAGCTAAAAACACGGTGGGGCTGGAGGAGAAGGAAGGTTGAGGAAGACATCAAAGCAGATCTGAGAAAGGTCAGCCCTAAATGGCAACCTGTCCATTTCTGCAATAGTTTGCTCTCCTATTTATGATGGTATTTTCTGGGAAGAGCTGGTCAGAGCCAACTAGGGCAGGCTTGTAAAAAGATAATTTTTCTCCCTTAGAAAACACAAAGACAGACAGACTGGGCTGCTGGCTTTTCTCCCTGCCCAAGATCTGCTGCCCTGGGCAATTTGTTCAGTTGCAGCAGCTCTTTGCTGGAGTGAGTGGCGTCTGGGCAGCTTCAGAGCAGACGCCAGTCACTCCAGTAAAGAGCTGCTTACCACAGCTTTGGTAAATATTTTCTGCAGTGGTGCAGCAGCGTCTCACAGAGCAGCACTGTTATTTCGTAGGCATCTCCAATAATAACTCCGAGAGAAGCAGCCACAAGACATTAGCAAAAGCTGCTGCCACTGACCAAAACTTTGGAGAAGCAGGAACAGAAGTGGGCAGAGAATAGAAATAGGGACTGAGTCACTGGCTGGAGAGGCAGCAAGGGAAAATTGAAAAAGGCAGGCTTCAAAAGCCAGTGCTGGGACATAGCTGCGGGATCAGCTGATGCTCCCCCAAATTTCTTGCAATGAAAATCATTATGGGAAAAAGAGAATATTGTCTTCCCTGTTTTGAGTCTGGACCAAAGGTAGCCAGAGGCACTCATTGCTGAAGTACCAAAGCTACATCTCTTTTTGTGTTGAAACTCCGTTTTGAGTGTCCCTGCTGGCAGCTGGCTGTGGGATCTCCAGAACTGCTTTTCCAACAGAAAGCAGGACTAGGGAGGAAAGGAGCTGACCCTGAAGTCATTGGCACCGCTGGGTGTTACTGAGAGCAAATCACCCTAAAATAGACACCAGGACACAGCAGGACACAGTTTGGTCCAGCAGTGGCACAGTTGCTTCTGAAACATCCAGCACAGGAACAGGCTCTGCTGAGAGGGCAGATGGTGGTTGGAAACCAGTCAGGTCTCCAGGGGATCTTCTCCATCCCATTGCCACACCATGGAATGAGAAAATCCCTCCCTGAGCTGCCACCCCCGGGGTTGGTCCTTCTGTTCCTCAGACTGTGCTGAGAACCCGCCTCTGTCCAGGAAAATGCTGGCTCTGACATCCCAGGCTGTTGGGAGATGATCAGGAGCAGCAGCTCCTTCCCCAAGGCTCTGTGGGTGCCAGCAGAACCTCTCCCTGCTGCGCAGGGATCCTGGCCACCAGCATGGCCACTCATGGGCATGTCAGGCAGCTCTGGGGTGCAGGTGCCCTCTGCAGACCCCTTTCCATTCTCTTGGAGCTACGACTGGGGTTTTCCATAGCTGGACATGCATTTCTCACACTAAACCCTTTCATTGGTGTTCTGGTGAGCCAAGCCCTCAGAGGGTGTGAGCTGGTGTAGCTGTCACCTTCCCCAGACGGGTCCCAGCCGAATTCTGACCTTTGTTTACCTTCTGAGGTGGGCCACGGCCTCACTGCCCAGCCTGACCCGGCACGCTGGCTCTTGCCCACCCTTCCCAAAATCCAGGGATGCAAAACTGACCTGCTGTCTGCAAACAGCTTCCCACGGCCCACCAGGCAATCCTGGGATGAGAACGAGAGGATGGAGCATTGACTGGAGCAGGCACTCGATAGAAAACAAATCTTAGAGAAATGAGTGGGGTCTTCCAGCCTCTTTTTACTCAGCTGGTAAATAGTTGATGCACAGTGACCAGATGTGGTGAACCGAGACTAAAACAGCAACGAGAGAGGAGGAGTGTGGAAGAGCTCGGCTGAGGGATTGGGTGCTGGATCTGCAGGAACCAAATCCCAGCAATTTTTGTCTTACTTTTCATGGGACACTCCCTCTCTTCACTGAGCTTCACCCAGCCCTGTGGTAGGCACAGCAGCTGGTCAGCACCAGCTCAGGACAGGGGAGAAAAGACAACTCCCAAAGCCAGGTTAGGAGAAAATTTTTGGCTGCAAGACCTGCCAACACCTCCTGAAGCCACCCCCAGCTGAGAGCCGTGCCCGTGGCAGTGACAATGACCCAGCTCCCAGCGCCACCCCCATCCCTGTGCTCTCCAAGCAGGTGGAATGTGCAGGAGGACAGAGGGACATCGGCCATCCCAACAGGAGCTGTTCCCATCATAGTTAGCCAAACAACAAAGGCTCCTCATGTGGCCGTAAAGCCAGGGTGGCATTTTTATTAGCTGAGGTTTCCTCCTTTTTTTTTTTTCCTCCTTTTTTATGGCCTTATCCACAAATGCCGAGAGCCAGAGGGAATTATTTGTTACTTACATTAAAGCAAGAAGCCCTCAGACCGCAGCGCTACAACCACTCCCCATATCATTATTTTCTTCTTTTTGGATTTATATGAAGCTCGTTATTAAACCTGAGCTAACACAGACGTCCTAACAAGGCACCCAGTGCTAATAACTGCTAAACAGCATTATTAATTATTGTAATTACAGCATTTAATTGATGATATTAAAGAGAATACTTGCCTACTTTTCCAACCCAAAAAAATCCACAAATGTAGCTTATTAACACTAATTCTATTCTTATTGGTAAAACTATTGTTAGATTTCAAAGACAGCAAGTTTGGCCCCTAAAAAAATGGCTCATGCTGGGATGGTGGGGCATGTTCCCAAACTCTGGTGTCACTTAGCTGGGATGGGGATGGAGGGAGCTCAGCAAAATGAGGAATTCTGTCCCTGAAACCTGACAGCAGCAGCGCCAGGGGCCTTTAGGAGGGGCACAAATCTGTATATCCACTTAAAAGTTACATCTCCCCTCACATTCCCTCTAAATTTGATTGCAGGGATGCAGGCAGGTCCATCCAGGCTTGGGGAGCCAGGATCACCTCTCCAGAGGGTGGTTCTGTGCAGTAAGTGGGAATAGGAATGTCAGGAAGCATCTTCAGGCTCCCCTGTGGTGAGCTGTGGGTCCAGTATAGGGCTGGGATCCTGTGACAGCCTCTCTCCTCACTGCCCCTTGTAACGTTCAGTGGAATTATTCATGCTGAGCCCAGTCACCCAAACGGCCGCATAAACACCAAGCTGCACTTTTAATTAAAGATGTGCCGAGATAAAAAGCTGCACAAACCAATTTTCAACAATTAAAAATAATATTAGAGGCGTTTGTCTCCCAATCTGCATGTGTCCTGAGTAGCTGGGGAGCCTTGCTGCGTTTTTACCGTTGTCAGGACTTTTTGCAGCGATTCCCCGTGCAGGATGAGCCCGCGTCCAGACGTCTCTTTGCTCCAAAGAGTTAAGATTTCACTTGTCAGGCTGTTTTTGTTTCTATTCACATGTCAGTGCCTGTCATTTATTTAGTCAATGGGACATGTCCAAGGGATGGAGACAGACTGGGTTAGTCATTCTGACCGTGGGTCGCCAGTCACTGCAAACTGCCTGAGGTCATTTCCAAAAGCGCCAGGAACAATGAGAGGGAAGCTGGGCCCGGGAGACCTGCAGGAAACGCCGCGGAGATTAAAGACAGAGATAGTCCTTTGCAAAAGTACACTGGAGGAATGTTCCCTATGTTCTGTCAACAGAGTTTCTTCCTCGCTCAAGACTGTCTATTTTAAGTCTGAGCTCGCACCAAAAATGGAAATCCTTGCTCAATGGCTATCAGTGGATCTTGGGTTTCTGGGGCTGCCTCAGCCGAGGAAATGAACCCTCCGGCTCAGCTGGAGCAGCTTCAAACAATCCCTCCTTGCAGCAGCTCTGTGCCTGGCTAAAGGATGGAGCTGGAGCCATGGTACTGCCCTGTTGCCCATGAGCATCGTCCCCACAGTGTCCAGAATCACAGAATGGGTCAGGTTGGAAGGGATCACCCTCATCTGGTCCAACGTCCCTGCTCAAGCAGGGTCATCCCAGACCACCTGGCCCAGGCCTGCATCCAGAGCTGGGGCACACGGGTGCTGGGAATGGCATCCCAGCCCTCATGGCAGCACAGGGCCAAGCAGGGCTGCCAGGGCCACAGCTTAGGCTCCATCCACGCCTCCAGGACACTCTCCTGCTTTAGGGAAGGGACTGGAAAAGAAGCACTGAAACGCAACTGTAAATATTTGCTGCAGCATCTTGGGCTGAACTCAAGCCCCGTGACTGCAGATTTGGGGGAATGGGAAATTCCTCTGGCAGCCAGCTGGGCCTCAGCGCAGGGCTGAAACACAAGAGCAGTTTGAGGTGCAGAGATGCACTTTTTGCTTTTTAAGCAGAATAGGCCAGGCCGCCCTTACTTAACACATAAGGTTCCTCTGGGTGTTTTGGAAAACACTAATAACAACCACATGATTGGTGTAAAACGCTGCCTGCTCCATCCAGACACACTATTGTTTGCAGATAAATACATTCCATCGAGCTCTTTTTCTATCCTGACTTTCTGCATGTGGTTTCTGCATCTCAGGAAGATGGGAATGGGGCTTTGACCACAGTGATGGCCCAGGAGGAGCCACCACAGCCTGCTGGCTTGGGAATTGGGGATGGGGGCTAAACCCTGCCCTCAAGGAGGGTACAACAGCCAGAGCTATGGGACAGGGATGGAAAGAAGGGTCAGGAAAAGGAGCTGCACAGTAGATCTGTGTTGCTCTGAAGAGATAGGGGAAAGCAGAGAATGTACTTTTTAGAATTCAGACATCTCTCACAGACACACACACACGAGAAAATCCAAATTCCTCAGCATGGTATTTATGAAGCCACTCAGAGATGTGATACAGGCCAGCTCCGGTAGATTTGTCCACGTGTTGTTAAAGATTCAAATTACAGAGCAATTTTCAGCCTTTGAAGGCATTGGAGTGGGTATGGTGAGCCCGGGGCTGCTCGGGGCAGGGTCTGTCTGTGCTGCAGACGGAGATAACGCAGAGCCACTGGCGCAGCGAGCCCGGAGTCAGGAGCCGGCCAGGAATGACGGAGGCACTGGGGGAATTGGCTCTGCCTGCAGATAAGGAAAGCATCCTGCTTGAAGCACGGGGTAAACAACTTTTAATACACAAGTGACTTATCTGGAGAGTCCCACGGGAGGAAGCGGCTCTGGCCGAGGCTCCACAGGCACATCTGTGCGGTGTGACATGGCGGGGACGGCGGCACAGCCACGGCGCCCAGGGGGCTTGGGGAGCCCAGGGGGATTTGTGGAGCCCAGGGGGATTTGGGGAGCCTGGCTGCTCACGGGTGCTGGGGGTAAGGCTCAATCAACTTGCAAAAGGGAATGCAGATAGATGGATTTGTCTCCACGAGGGGGACCAGGGCCCCTGGTCCAGAGGTGGCCTCATGGTTGCACAGGTATGGATTGAGCCACCCAAACAAAAAAATCACAGAACAGTTGGGCAAAATCAGAAAGACTCCAAAAAGAGACTTAAACGCTCTTTTTAAACACAAAACTGCCAACACCAATCATTGTCCCCACTAACGACACAGAATACTGGACAAAATTCAGGTGTGTTTTCATTGATAAGGCCAGGAAAGCACTCCCAAGCTGGAGACAACAATCCCCAGTTGTTTCATCACAGCTGGAGAAGGCCGGTTGTTTCATCATGGCAGGGTAAGATTTGGGAGAAATAAGGAGATCACAGCCACTCCCTTGTGCTCCCTGTGTAGCTGCAGGGTTCATCTCTGAGCTCTGACACCTTGCTGAGCATCACTCCCACGTGGCACCCAGGGGGACCCGGCCACAACCTCGGCCCTTTGTGTTTTTTTGGAGAGAGGAGATGGAGTCAGGAGGGAGCAGGAGGAGCTGCTCTCCAGTTCAGAGCCTGATTTATGGCTGAGGCCTCAGGCAAATCCCTTACTGGCTTTGTGGTTTCATTTCCCCATCTCTACAATCTCTTTCACGGGTCATGTGTGAGGGGGAATTAACAGTCAAACTTTGTTTTTAATAAATATTTAAAGATTTGTCTCGTGTTTTATGAATATTTCTGAATGATCTTCCTGCCCTTGCATAAGGGTCTCTCCCTGCCAGCTCTTTAATCCCAGCTCCTCTCCCTGGCGTGGAGCGATGCCTCTGCTGCAGATTTGGGCTTTCATTGAGTAACAATTAAGCTGCCTCAGTTAAATGTAAAGGCATGCGGAGAAAGTTTGCTGCTGCCAGTTCAGTGCTGGGTGCCAGTAGCAACCACCAAACTGAAGGGTTCCTGTGCGGAAACTCAGCCAAAGCAGCACCCAGCACTGAGCTCTGAGTGACCCCCAGCACTCCAAAATTCCCCATTTATGTGTGAAGCATCAGTAAAAACTGTGTTTTCACCAACACAGCATGATTTGGAAGTGAAAGCATGGGTTTGAAGCTCCTCTGAGCTGAGGCCAGTGGAAATTCAGTGTGGGTTTGACCCCAGCGCTGTGCACGCTTTAGTCTCTGCCTGTTTATTGTTAAACTCATTAAAACCATCGGGTTTTTGCATCTTAAAAGTGTTTTCTGACTTCATAAAATATGTGAATGCTTAAGAAAGAATCTGAGTGCAACTGTATAAATAGTGACTAACAAGGAGGAATTCAGTGGTGTTCAAAGGGAGTGAAAGGAGCTGACGAGCCTGTGGTGTAATGAGTTAATTTGCCTCCAGCCTACCTGGTGCCCAGCTTAGCCTCCCTCAGATGTGGCTGCTGATGGGCCTTGTGCTCCTCCACCCAGATGAGTGATTTTAAGCTAAAGATTCAAAATTGGCTGTCTCAGACGTGCCCCAGCCCAAGGTTGGTCACTTCCTTTCAATATGGATGTGGAATTTCCATGAGAAGAAATGTGAAGAATTTCAGAATGAAGCATTTTGACTCTTTGAATTGAAATAATCTCCATTTCTAACTGACACTTCATTCTAATTTTAAAATGCTATAAAGTTTGGAAAGCAACTCCAGCCATGCATTCAACCAACATTTTTGTTCAAGTCCTCATTTCCCAGAAAATAATTTGGTTTATTCAGAACTAGAACAAAAATTTTCAACCGCCAATAATCCATTTCCATCCCAGATTTAATGTAATAAACTTTCTGGAACTGCTGGAATTTGAAGATGTCATTAAGTGGATACCTTGTACTGTCACCAAGATTCATGGAATTCCCCAAACTCATCCCAGGCTTCAGCAGAGCTGTTCAAGGGATGTTTACAGCTTATTCTCCTCTTGTAGGAAAATGATCCCAAGCTCTAAACCTGATGGGAGGCACTTTGCTGTCTGTCACAGGGGCACATGTTGAAATATGGCAGTGAAAAAAGCCAGCAACGCTCAAACCGCTGCAGAATCCCAACGGAAAGAGGCATGTGAGGAATATTTTATATTTAGGAGGAGGGGGAAGGCAGGAGCTCTATGATGCTGGGTTTTTCATGATAAAGAACATTTCTCCCTGCCATGGGAAAAGTTCCATGTTTTATTTTCCTGAGGAACAACTGTCTCCTGTGTTTCCCACCAGGTTGCTTACGATGTAGAGCTGGAGCAATCCTACTTCCCCTCTCCATGTCCTTTTCAGCCCACGTGGCTTTATTTGCCAGGATGGGAAGAAGACTTGGAAAGCACAAACAAAAACCCGACAACATCAGTTGCAAAAAGAAACAACTGAGTTAATGGCTTTATTCAGTGATTGGACTTTATACTGGATATTGGGAAGGAATTGCCCCTTGTGAGAGTGGTGAGGCCCTGGCACAGGGTGCCCAGAGAAGCTGTGGCTGCCCCTGGATCCCTGGCAGTGTCCAAGGCCAGGCTGGCCAGGGCTTGGAGCACCCTGGGATAGTGGAAGGTGTCTCTGCCCATGGCAGGGCTGGAATGGGATGAGCTTTAAGGTCCCTTCCAACCCAAACCATTCTGGGATTCTCTGATCTTAAAGGTCTTTTCCAACCTGAACGATTCTATGATTCCAGCCTCATTCTCCTGGGCTCTCCCGAACTGAGAGATCTCCTTTAACCTTCACAGTCCCTGGAAGAAGAGCCATCTGCCTGCCTGTTCCTTGGCTGTTGTCTTCACCTGGATCTCCTGTCCCTCCTCTGCCCCCTGCTCCACTTTCTCCCTACGTCTGAAGCACCTGAGCACTGTGTGAGGGGAGGAACCAGCGGTGCTGATCAAACCAAGGGCAGAGGGCTGGGAAAGGAGCGCACTGCGTCCCAAAGTGAGGAGTCCCACAAAAGCTCAGGTTTCAGACAGGGAAATGTTCCGCTGCACTGCTGTACCTGGGGCAAGCCTCAGTGCCCAGCACACACCTGGCCAGCGATGATGGGAATTCAGGGATCCCGCTGCCTTCCGAGGGAATGAGCACTCGGATCCCACCAAATAACAGACTGTGCTGCTGCCTGGGAAGTTCCCCCTTTGATTCTCTCGCTGAGTGCTTCAACCAGTGACTTGGCCAGGAACAGAGTCATTTTCAGCAGTCAGTCACGTTTCGTCCCCAAATGCTCTCTCTGGCCCTGGGCTTGACCTCACCGCCCTCCTCCTGCCAGGGCTGCTCTGTCTTGGGTCTCCTCTGCTTCATATGAGAAGGTGGAACAATGCAGCTCTCTGAGCACCCCTCCAGCATGGAGGAGTTGGACATTGTTTTCTTTTCCTGTTTTGTTTTGCATGGAATAACTCCCCTCTATGGAGTCACTTCGGCTCCAGAAACAGACTATTAATAAACTTAACTGCCTTGGGGAGCCCAAGCCAAACACTGGCCTTAGAGGGGAAAAAATAAAATCTGCAATTGCACAGAGCCTTTTCATCCCTGTGAACCTTCTGAGGGACATGTAATGATTATCCACCACATCACCACGTCAGTGGTGGCTCTGGGAGCCACCGCAGCCCAGCCTGCTCGTGCTGGCCCTGGGCTGAATAAACTCTGTAAGCACAGCAGAGGCTTTCTCTGCGTTGTAGCTATTTGGTGGCTTCCATGAGCTTGTTTTTTGTTCACAAATAAATGGTCCTATCAAAGGGGACAAAGGGTGGCCCTGTAGTTAAGGCACAGAGCTGAAGTCACGGACCTCGTCAGGAGGTTGAGACAGTGCTTTGGTATCAAGGTTTTCTCTGCTGGCCCCACCAGGTTCTGCAGAACATAAACTTTAGGTTTTAAAAATAGAAACAGCTCCATTATTTGGGAGTCCAAGGTCCAATTCAAGCAGCCAGTGGGGATGAAAACACTGTTGAAGTCTGTGCTCCCCATTCAATGTTAAATCTTACTCCAGGCACAGGATCAGAATCTCAGGCTGAAGCCACTTTGGATAAGACCAAGGGTGTCCAGCAGCAGGAAACTGCCAGGGATGACAGGAAGAGGCTGAGACTTTGGTAGTGGGTGAGATGGTATTTAGAATATATGAGTACAACATCCAACCTAGAGATGGGACCAGAGGTCCCATGGAAACACAAAAGGAAGAAGACCGTGAAGATCTTGCTCCAAGTGATACTTGAAGCCAATGGAGTTGCTCTGGATCTGTGTTAGAGAAGCCAAAACCAGATTTTAGCACCAGTTCTGGAATGGGATGCATGCAAAACTGACATGGTTGTAAGACTGACAGAGAAGGCTGAACACCGAGTCCATGTGCCATTCTGGTATGGATCTCCCAAAGGACACAGGGGGTTAATTATTTTCCTTTTAAAAATTTATAAAACTAATAGAGATCTGAAACAAGAAACAACACAAGCCAAGTGTTCAACTTGGACTCACAAACCAGCACCTGCCTCCTGCCCAACTCCCAAAATAAACTTGAGACTTAAATTCAGTAATTTTTAAAACAACGCATCTTTCACTCAAAATCCCCAAATAACTACAGGTTTCACTTTCTTCCATTATCTACGGCATCAAGAAAGCCTGGCAGCTTCCCTTCCATACAACAACGGCCTCTCCTTGGCATTAACCTGCCTGCAAACAACACTGAGGTGGGTCAGTTCTATTTTCCTGCCTATCCTTCATTGAAATCACTGCTTGCCCAGGATGAGGGCTGGTACCTTCCCCATGATCGCCTGTACTTGCTCCTGGCCTTGAGAACACCTTGTTCATGTGCTTCCCCTGACAGACTGGGAGCGTGTTCCCCTCTCTCCCCGTGGATGAGGCTTTGCCTCTTCCACCAGCTTCATGTGCCTGATGTGCAGGGACTTGCTTTGGCACCATCTGATTAGCTGCTGTTAGCATCACTTATCCTGCTGGAGTTTCTTCCCAGTGAGCAATGAAACATTCCTAATTCAGGCAGATTAAAGAGAAACACGTTTCATCATCCACCCCTCAGCTTCAACCACTCCATTAGAAGGCAAAAGGCGTTTGGGTTTGGGAATTGCTCACAGCTCCATCGGAGTGGAGCAACCATGATGGAGACACAGCCTGACAGATCTCAGCTCCATGGGGATGTTTGACTGTGAAAATGATTTTCATGGTGCTTTACCTCAACCTGCTACAGATGTTTTGTACCCTGGGAGAGCCCAGCCTGAAGTGCTGCTGCTTCCAGACACTTCCTGAGGCTTTCCATGATGGGTCAGCTGGACCCACTGCTGCTGTCCAGCCTCCTCCCCTGGCTCAGTCTGGGAAACCAGGAGATCATATCCAGCATGGCTTTATCCAGAACATGCTTCTCATGTGCTAACCTGGTCTTTTAAGCTTGTGTAGGTGCTCTCAGTGGATGTGACCATGTGCACACATTCCCCAACCATGGCAGGGGCTTTTAAAGTCATGGGTCAGTCACCACCTAATTTAGTTGTGCCACAGCTGAGGGTGTCCATGAACATTCCAGCTGGGAGGAGAGCAGCCTCTGAGCACCACTGCTGGGGGAGGACCAAACTACAGCCCAGAAGATGTGACACCAAAGAATTTACCAGCAGGATGTAAACACTCTGTCAGAAAAAGCTGGAATTGGAAGCTGCTTTTTTGTTGTCACCCAGAAATCCCATCACAAGGTAAAAATAGGGAGGAAACCAGAGCTTCAGTATTTCTGCTGCTCATGGGGCAAGTTATTTTTATTATCACAATAAAAAAAGATTCTGCCTTGAGAGGTTTGAGGAGGTACCACTGGCTTTCTAAAACCTCTCTCTGGTAAAGGTGGTGAGCACTAACCCCAGGTAAAACATAACAGTCTCCCTCCAGCCTTCATCTCTCCCCAGAGTTTCCCATATTCCTTGTTTTGCCTGATCCCTGGACATTGTGCTCTTGGAGCAGGGGCTCTCGTGTGCCTGCCTGGGGCACTGCCAGCTCCTGAGCTCCAGCAGGACCCTGCTATAAACCATAAATAGTGCCAGTGAAGTTCCCACTTTCCTGAGACATGGCTGGACACAACAAAGCAAGAACAGAGGCAGCAGCACGAAGGAGCCCGTCTGTGCTGCTCCTCTCTGCCACGACACTGAGAACCAATTTAGATTCAAACCAAGCATTTCACTTGCCACCAAAATAAGCAACTTATGGAATTGCTATCCTCCCCAAACCACAGGGTTGTTTTAATGACCTTCCATTTAAGCATTAAGGAGTGAAATGTCTAATCCTGTCGAGTGTGTAAAAATGTGACTCATTCCCTCAGCGCTGTGAGCTGCCTCCTTTTTGGCAGCTGCTCCATACAGCAATGAGAGCAGCCTTCAAAATGGCAGGGCTTGGATCTGCTCACCTGGAATGAGAAATAAACTCTAACTCAGGTAAAACCTCATTTAATGTGTGTGTGCAATAATATTAATCTAGTTGCCAAGCAGCGAACAGGAGGTGCAGTAAAGGAAAGAGAGAAATCCCTGTGAATACGGGTGTGCTCTCAGAATCATGGAATCCTGGAAGGGTTTGGGTTGGAAGGGACCTTAAAGCTCATCTTGTTCCCATGGGCAGGGACACCTTCCACTATCCCAGGGTGCTCCAAGCCCTGTCCAACCTGGCCTTGGACATTCCCAGGGATGGGGCAGCCACAGCTTCATTCCTTCACGCAGGACCATGCTCGTGCTGGGTTTATCAGATCTTGCCCAGTGGTTAAGACCAAGATCTGCCCTGTCTGAATAAAAAGAGAAAGGTGATGATTTGGAGTAAAACTGGATTCAAACCTCATAGAAATCCCCGAGTGTCCTGCTACTGGCAGCCCTGAGCTTCCCACTGGGCTGAAAATGGACAACGTGATGGGAGAAAATGTAACAATGTGCCTGTGATCATCCCCCACGTGGGTAGGTTCTGCTACTGGAAAAGGTGATGGCCTTCAAGTCAGCTCCTTAAATTGACCTGTGATATAAACAGTGAACAAACAAGCAGGAACAACCCATGGCTGTGTGTCCAACTACATCTGTTGTTCATGTAATCACTTGTTTGTCCACGTTGCAAGATGCTACTGGGGCAATTAAGGGGGTGAGCTCGCCCCTAATGGGTTTTTTCATCAGCAGAACCCAAACCACTGAGCCCTCCCTTGCAATTCTCCAAGCAACACAGTTGCTGCCTTAGTCTTCCAGTTGAAAAGGGATAATTGTAGTGTCAAGGAGAGCTCTCAAGATCTCCCACGAGATGTTCTGGAGCTCGCAGGATCAGGTCCTAAGCATGCATGATTCACTGAAATAAACAGTGGTCTGCGTGTTTAAACTTGGCTTTCAAATTGGCTCCCAGAAATGAAGGGCCCACACTCCCTGCAGCAGCAGCATCTGACAGGATGTCCCTAATAGAGGTGGTTGGAATCTCCTTCAAAATCAAAGTTGAAATTCTAAACTTGCTTCTAAAGCCTGGCTAACACACGCAGAAATGCAGCTCTCAGCTGGCGTGCAAGAAATGCCTTTGTTATTTCTTTTTCCTTTCTCTTTTGGCTCTTCCCTGGCTGGAGGAGGTGATGCCCAGACCCAGCCAGCCATACATGGGATGCTGGAGCTAGTGGCACCCATCAGTCCTGCAAAATCAAGCTTTCTTTTCCTTTTTATATTAAGCAATGGATTGCACCTGAGTTGTACGCACTCAAGAACCCACTCAAACACCTCCAGCTTCACACACCTTGTTAAATTGGCAGCTCAAAGAAATCAGAAACAAACTTAATGTGATATCTCACAGTTACCTCACTGCAAAACTGCTGGCATAGTTACTACATGGAAAAGACATGAACATCAAAACAGTTTTAAAAAGAGACAGAGGAAGCACAAAGCAAGAGAAGAAAAAAACAATCTCCAAGTATATGCACTGCAATGAGCCCAGGGGTGTCATTTACCGAGTGCAACATTTGTTGCAAATGTCACCCCTACTTTTCCCTTTCCTTTCCTTTCCTTTCCTTTCCTTTCCTTTCCTTTCCTTTCCTTTCCTTTCCTTTCCTTTCCTTTCCTTTCCTTTCCTTTCCTTTCCTTTCCTTTCCTTTCCATCAGTTCAGTTAAACTGAATTTCACACCTACTCCATGCAACATCTGTGTGTCTTGTCCAACCTTCCAGCTGCCAGACAGGAGACCTCTGGTATCCCTGCCCCAGCTGCCAATAAAGGTCTGACACCCGGATTTAGGGATTTAAGGCTAAGAATTTTCTGTAGGAGGCTCTTCTGTGCCGACAGTTATGAATCTCCAGGGCTGCTTAGACATTTCTATCAGTGCTGGCCATCACTCAAATCCTTGCAAACAATGACTAACAGGAGCCCACACATGGCTCTGAGGGAGCTGTGCTCTCCAGCCTGGCTGTGTCATACGTGTGGGGTCGAGAGACCATTGGAACCAACAGGAGGATGCACATGGTTCCTTTAAACCTAAGTAACTCCCATTCTGGTCTGTAGGACCAGCTACAAGTGTCACCCACTGCTTGGCACACACGTGGGAATCCATTCTGCCATGGGAACACTGTTTGGGGCACCCAAGCCGAAAAGCCCAGAGCAAACTCGGGTCAACATCCCCGCAGTCTGGTCACGCCTCCGATGGCAGCTCTGACAGCCTGTGAGTCACCCAGAAAAGATTAGAGGAAAGTTCCTCTCTGTTTTAATGAATGAATAAGATCTAAAGTTTTTCTAGGGTGTGGAAAAAGATAAGGCTTAAGGAGGAAATGCAATTGTCTGTGGAGCCTTCAGGTCTACCAAGAGCTTCCAGCACGTTCCTAGAAACAGCTAGCATTTGATCTTATAAATCATAGGGGCCTTTGAATCATGTTCTGGACTAACTGGAACCAGTGTACCTGAGATCCTGGTTGCAGTGCATTTCTCTGGGGAGGGTTTATAGGTTTTATGAAGGTCATCACCCACTGCCAAGTGCTGAAAGACTTTAGGGGGATCATTCACTTGAGCTAGAGCATGCAGGGAAGCTAATGGTGGAAAAATCTGCCGAGCCTACCTAGATCCCCAGAAATCTGCAGAGACAGCTGTGGCACCAGGATCATCTCCCACATGCCCAAGTAAATGGCAGAGACAGGCTGTGAGGCCTATTCCAGCTCCCCAGCAGCAGCAGAAACCAGCAGTGGCCACACAGGTTGAGGCAGCTGATTTTGCTGGCTTACCCCTCGAGAGGTTTGGATGTTATGGGGTGGGAGGCCCATGGAAGGGCATCTCTTTGGGTCTGTGCAATAGGTTTGTGGACCAAACCCCACCAGCACTACACAAAGCCTCAGGTGAGCAAGAACCTGCTCCACTCCCACCACAGAGCTCAGAGTTCAAACTGGAGCAGCCTGGAGCTCCATTGTATCCATGCTGAAGCCACCTTCATTGTACCCTGCAGAGGCCTTGGAGGGCTCAGCCCACCAGTGACTGGGGCTGCTGACCTGTCAGGGCAGCACTGGCACCGATCTCCCATGGGAACCCTGGCAGTGCCCTCGTGGAGCATCCCTGAATGGTCACTGCAGGTCATTTTCACCTATTTCTGTCTCTACTGTGAGCATGGGGTTTGAGGTGGCTTATCCCATGGAGTGTGCTGTGGCCAGGCAGGCTCCCACCCCGAGGAGCCTGGAACACCAGCACCATCCAAGGTCTTCTGCTGGCATCGTGTCTAGAACCGCTCAGGAGAAGGTTCCAGCCTGGGCAGGCACCGGAAGCTGTGTGTGGCTGCCACAGGATCCCTCGCACTGAACTTTTGGACTCCTTGCAGTATGAAACTATAAATTATCCCTGTGCTGGCCCCTCAAGATGCCTGTGAAAGATGCAGCCAGGAATGCTCAAGTTCACCCACTGGGGAAACGTCGTGTTACGTGAAGATTGCAGCCTCCCCCCTTATCTGCGAAGCAGTTGATGAAGGGCCTGGCGTCAGTCTGGCAATTCTGATGGCTCCCATTTAGCACCACGAGAGAGCTGCCTATCAGCAGGACGCTGGGGCAGATAGCAGACAGGACTATCTAATCACATACCTTTTGCATTAGTGCTGCCATATATTCCTTCCATTTACAATCAGGAGACTGGGCCGCACTGAATTTTCACAGGAATGAACTGTCAACAACCCCATCCTTCCCAAGGCCTAAAAATGGGAGCTTTATCACAGAGGCCAGTAGACTTCTTTTCTTAGACTTCCAGGCAATGGCCGGAGCAGACTTGGAGCCCCCACGAGCGAGACATTAAGGAGACCTTTTTGAGATAACAGCAGTTCACTTGGCTCTCTCAAGAATGCCTGATGGCTGTTCCTTTTCAAAGCAGAAGTAAGGAAACCAGCTCAATTAGAGCATATCAAGAAACTTTGTGTCTCCTGGTTTGTTTACCTTTTATCAGTGCTCTTAATATGCTTTTCTGCTTTTCCAAGGGGAGTAGGAGGGCTTTGCTTTGGAAGATCACATTAGAAAAATCAAGTAAGAGGCAGTTTTTTAAAGTAACAAATCAGAATTAATAACAGGAGGGCAAACTTTCTGCTAACTTGATGTTTCACTGCTTCTGGGTGCATGCTTAAGTTTCATTTTGCAGAAGGAGATAGTTGTGCTCAGCACATGTTGCCAACCTATAATCTCTCAGGTCATGTTTAAATAGTCTGTGCAACCATTAGTTCTTCTGTGAGCCAAATGCACATTAGGACTTGTCCTAAATGAAGTGCCCGGTGAAACATCCTCTCCAAGAATGGCATCTCACAACATTTTTCCAAGCCAAGCCCTGACTCGGCAGCAGACTCAAGTTCAGCAGCTCTCGGAGCCTACATTATGCCATTAATTGAGGGCATAATTAACGATGGCCAAATCTCACAAAAGTGCCAAATTAGATTTCACTTGAGACAAGCAGATGTATTTTGGATGACTGGAGCAGGCCAAACCCGGCCTGCCACTGAAGCCTGGAAGTCTGGTCACAAACGGAGAATCAGATTTGCAGCCTTCACATGACTCAGCTCTCCAAGCTGGAATCAGAGGCTCAAATCCCCCTGACAAGAGATCTGGACAGTTCCCTGCAGTGCTTCTGAAAAGAAAGATTTTCTTTTGGAGGTGGGTTTGTTCGTCCTACATTTATATAAAAGCTTTTGTCTTTTGTCCTGTACCCCTCACCTTCTGCAGGTGAGCTAGAACCCTGCCAGTGCCCTGCACTGCCACACAGTTCCCTCTTGTTCTGAGAAGGGAAAATAATAACAGGAAAAGAAGACAAATCCTTCATTAAGATCTGATTTTAACCCACTGAAAACCCTGGATAAATGTTCAGAGGATTTTTTATATTGCAGTGACTTAGTTCGCACCTGCTGCATCCCAGCACCACCCTGAGCTGTCCAAACCTTGCTTTGTGACCTCTGCTTACCTTCATCGTATTTGAAACTTTACTGATTCACTTTGGGATGGTTTAGGAGAGGGAAAACACAAAGTTTGGCCAGTAAAGTCCAGCTTCCAGCTATCTCCATGTGTAACTTAGGGGTTGGGCTATTAAACATCCAGCTTCACCCTGTCCCTCCAGAAAACTAATTTTACTCATTTCCCACTGGGAGATAAAATGCAGGTCTGCTCCCATTCCAGAGTTCTTTGGCTGGGACACAAATAGCTTTGGAAACACTCTTATCTGTGCTCAAACATCCTTTCAGAAAATGTATCAGCCTGCAAAGGGCTGTCCTGGTACCACAAAGCCTCTTCATATGAAAAATGGGAGCTCAGCCCACAACCAGATCTTGTCAAGGAGATTTGCTTTCCTCTTAATACCAACATCCCACAAACCCAGAGGGAGGAACACCCCTGTGCAGGAGAAGCCTTTTACAAACCATCCACCCTGGAAGGAACCTGCCCACACACTTTGGGGGCTCCTTAGCAGGATGTCCCTGAGGGTTGTGTCCTGCCCGTGGTCACGGCGAGGTGAGGCTGCACCCCCAGCACAGCCGCAGTTTATCTCCTGCCTGGAGTGCTCCTGTTACCCAAGACAGCTTCCCTGGGACCCCTTGTTTTTCACATGCTTGACATTTTTTATGGTTCCTCTAACCCAGGCACAGCCTCAGCTGAAAACAAGCCAGGCTTGTATCAATTGCTGAGAGCAGGAGCAGTTCGGAAACGTGGGCAAGTTGAAACCTGGGCTGGAACAGCTCGGGGCTGGCCAGGACATCCTCAGGCTGGAGCCCCCGTGCTCTGACAGTTTCCTGAACCTGACCTCCCTCTCATGGCGGTGACACTTGGCTCACGTGGGTTTGGATTTCACAACCAAAGCTTTGGCACAGCTCCTGTTACGGTGCCAGAGAGGAACCATCACTAACTCCTGACACATCTGCTGCCCGAGGCCACTCAAACACTGGGTGCCTAAAGCATTACATATATTTCTGAGGGAAAAAAAAGAGTTTGGCTTTGCATAGCAGTAACAGTGAAAGCCCAGCACACCTCTCTGCTCCTTCCCTCTGTGCCAGCCAAACCTGCTCCTCACACCTCTGCAAAGGGGCTCTGGGACCAGGCAGGGATGGCTGCTAGCTGCCAGCTGGGTTTGGGTGACCATCTCACCAGGCCAGGCTTGGTGTGAGATTCTGACTTAGGCTTTGGAGCCTGTCTTGGCTCCTGTCTCAGTGAACCCCAGGATTTCCTCTCCCAGTATCGGAGGAGAGGGAGTGATGGGAGCACAAGGGCTGCCAGTGGCTTGGTGAGCCCCCACCCTCACCTGCTTCTCCCAGGCTCATCCCTAGCCTGCCCCAGGCTTATTCTCATGGCAAAGGAGCAAGCAGGGTCACCACAGTGCAAAAGAGAGGCCTGCAGGGTGGATAAGTGGATAAGAGGAGAGGCAGAGGCTCCTCATGTCCCTTGCCCGGTCTTGCACCGGGGACTCTTCATGGCACAGATGCTGCCACCCAAGGGAACAACTCGTTCCCGATGGCTGCCAATCCCTCTGCCTCATGGTTCTCCTGATAGCTCCCAAATCTCCTGTGCTGTGGAGCATCAGGAGCCCCTTGCAGACAGACCATCTCCAGATGAGCTGCAGGCTCCTTCCCATGGCCTCAGGGTCACCAGCGCTGCCCTTTGGGAGCCACCGCTCTGGTGTTGTGGGGATGCATTTCCACTGCCCTGCGCTCCACACTGGTGTCTTTAAAGGCTGACACATTGCAAAAGAAGAACAAAATGTTTGCAGCACACTATCAAACCTCAGTGGCTTCATTTATCCCCCCAGGACTGGTGCAAATGGTCATATAGATAGCAGGGAGCCAGGCCCACTGCCCTTGGCCTGGAGCCCAGAGAGCGTTTTCCATCAGCTCTGTTTATGAATTGTCTCTCCGCAGCACTCCATCTGCCTTTGTCTTTTGAAATACTTCTCCCAGTATTTCTGAGGTTAATCACTCCAGAGATGGCATTTTCTGGTGAGACAGTTGTTGCTGTCACCTTGCTCTGACCCACAGGAGCGGTGGCTGCAGGTTGCAGCCCTGAATGTCCAATAATCCCTTAAAATCGACAGGATTTCAAAAGGAAACAGCAGATTTTTTTTCTTCTTTCATTTAATAACATGGACAAACTTGTCTGGATCACCCACTGCTCTGAGATATTTAGAGAAGTTCTATTTATTGACAGGTACCTCTTGCACACCCTCGCTGCACATCCCCCATGTCTCCTCACATGTTTATGTCACCAAAAAATAGAAAGGGATAAAAAAAACCCTGCGTTACACGAAACCCATCATTTCACTCACTTAATGGAACACATTTTCACATGCCTTCACGCCAGCTCTGAAGCTGGAAGCTGCTTTTGCTTGGCCATATTTTTCATGCACTTCGTTTCCTTATCGCACCATATAATTTTCAGATGAATGAAAATCTGGGCTTTCACTTGCACAAACACTTGGACATGAAAACCTGGTCATTGCCAACTCTTACAAACATACCCTCATAGCTGATGGGGTTTGTAAGGCCTTGGTCCTCGGAGACCTGTGAATGTACCAGAATCTCAACTTTCCTCTTTTTTTCAAAAGTCATTTTCTGGCCTTGATGGTTCCAGAAAAAAGCAAAAACCCCAGGAACCCAAACAATGCCAACGGTAAAAGGCAGAGAAAAGAACTCCCTTGTTACAATTTAAAAGAATATGCATTTGCTGGAGTTTTAAGGGAATCTTGTGAGTTGGGGTTGGCAGAGGTTTGGGAACACAGCACAGGACCCCACTCCAGCACCTCCTTTGGAAATGGGGTCCAGTGCAACACCCTGCTGGGGGCTCTCACCCTGGGAAGTCCTTCACCAAGGACTCAGCATCACCCTTTCCAGGCCGCTTTTCAACTTGTTACAAAAACTAAAGATGCATTGTATGTACAGACTGCCTCTGCCAAGAAAAATAAACTCAGAGATGCCTTTTTTCCAGGCACTCACAGTCAAACCAACGCAAATATTAACAATCACTGTGTTAGACCCAAACTCCTGTGAAATAATAAAAGAAGGTGACACTGTAACCCTGGGCCTTAAATAATGTGTGTAATGCACTCCTGTCTGTCTGCTGCTTTCCATCCAAAAGCAATTAATAGATAAGTGATAAGACAGAAAGTAATAATTCCAGGAAGTAGGACAATTAATTTTTTTGAAGGACTGAGGTACTGTTTGCTTTTTCTGGTGGCAAAAAATTCATTGCTGGTGGTGGCAGTGGGAATGAAAGGCAGCGGTCCTTCTGTTGCAGACCTGTTGCAGCCCATGGGAAAAGGGCTGTGGAGGGTGTGGGATTCAGAGCTCAGGGTATCTGTCCGTCCATCGGTGCATCTCCATCCACGTCGGACAGATCAGCATCACACTGTGCCGGCTTCTAAAATAAAGGATACGCCCCTGGGACCTTCTAATTAAATGCTGTAGGACAAAAACATGGAGTGGAGAGATTTCACAGGTGTGCTGGTCTCGAGGATCTGTTCCTGGCTTTACAACTTTGCTCAGCTTTTCCTCGAAGGAAAAGCAGAACCAAGGAGATCAGAACATCAGGGGCTCAGCACATCCATATTTCAGCCTCTATTTCCACACACAAAAGCCCCAGAAAGTCCCTTCCTGCTGCCACACAGCTCGATGGGAGCATAATCTGCTTGCTCAACTCCTGGAGAGTAATTGCAGGCTAATAACATGCGCTGGCATGTGGGCTGGGATGTGAAGTATGTGTGTAGGTGCCTCTGGAAACACTTGGAAAACACCCCTTTAGCCCACAGAAGCACTGTTCAACAACAGGAATTCCTTCAGATCCATATCCATTCAGACTCCGAAGCCACTTGTTGTTGCTCTGCCAGGCAATAAAGCAGTGATAAATGAAGGAATTTACATATTAGACATTTCAGATTCCTCTGCCTCCTTTCCCAGGAGCCGAACAAGGGGACAGTTAATGATCCTAGTTTATGGTATAAACATTTTGACAGAATATATTTTGACACCATAAATTCTAACAGTTCTGGCTGTTTTTAAACTCTGTTTATTCCCCAAGAATCTGTGTAAAGTAATAATATCTGAAGTGTTTTTTAAGGAGCATAACCAGTCCCTAGGAAAATATTCTCCTTCCTTTAAAACAATATCTCTTTGACTGACAAAGGAAGTCCAAATATCTGGAATTACAGAGCATTCAGGACTCAAAGCTCTATCTTTCCATCTTTAGGTGAGGTCTCTATATCTGTCTAGGATCCCTTGCTCACACAACGTTCCTGGTGGGCTCCTTTTACCATCTACCTCTGAATCCCACTGATCCCAGCAAAGCACTTTCAGATCAGCACAGAGAGGAGGGAAAGCTGTTCCCAGAGAGCCCATGGCGTACCCGGGAATATCTATAGGGAACCAGCTTGCACTTCTCCTGCCAAAGAAACCATCAGCCTGCTAGGCCGCTTGCAAGGCTCTTGGTCCCTCCTGGCTCACCTGCTGAGCCAAATTTCCAACACTGAGAGGAACAGAGACCTTGAGACCCCAAATTTCACAGCAGCTGCCCTGTGGTGGGACAGGACAGGGATTTGTTCGCCCAAAAAGGTGACCAGGGGCACTCGGGCAGTGACCAGCACCTTCCACTGCTGTCTCATGGGAGCAGCAGGGACTGAGATGGGCAAGCCATGTGAAATCATCCAGATGGGATTATTATAGGGCCAGAGACTACAAATGCCAACAAAACCAAGCTTTGTTAGTGCCACTTCTTAATGAACAACCGGTTTAACTACACAGTCCAAAAGGAACCAGTTTAGAACAACTTTCCAATATGCTTCCTGGATGTCATTACACCCAAATAGCTGCTAATGGGATGAATTTCAAGCAGAAGTTTCGCTGGATTTTGGGATTTAGAGTGTGCTGGGACACGCTTCCCACAGCGGAGCTGAAATTCTCTGTAAACACACAATTAAAATTCTCAGATTGCACTAAAAACTGCTACAGCTTCATCTTCTGCAGCAATTTCTGATGGCCACATTTTTCTTTTTCCTAGGGAAAAACCTTAATATCTACAAATAACAGGGCCTGTGTCAATCTCCAGACATGCCAGCTCAGGGCTGAGAACAAGATAGGCAGAAAAATGTTGCTGGGAGAAGGCTCTGGCCGTATCTGCTTCCGAACTTTCCCAGGCACAGAAATGAAATGTGGACCCCGGCACCTCGGTGTCTGGCTCCAGCTCTGAAGTGGTTTCCACTGGTTATAGAACATGCTGACAGCCTCTTCAGATAAGTAGGGCAAGGCAAGGGCACTCGGGCACTTGGCAGCCGGAGGCTCCCAAGTCCTGCCTGTGTGGCTTCGGGAGCAGCTTCTGAACCCCAGGCCTGTGAACAATTCCTCCACCAAAGGCACCTGACCCATAAATCCCTTGGGTAATTTAAAGCTCATTAAAATCTCCAATCAATAGTGCAGGACACTTGGAAGCCCTCAAATCCATTACTGTAAGTGGAAGAGGAATGGGAAGGCAGTCACTGTTGAATGTGAGCTGACTTCCATGTCTGATCCCAAATGTGAAAGGATTTCGAGCTGTCCGTCCATCTTAGGTTTTCACAGTGTGGTGCCTAAATCCTTTCCCCATATCAGAGTTCCCAAACCTTTAATGGCATTCATGGAATTTCTGTTCTTTTCCTCTTTTAAGGATATAATTTCACTGGGATCTGGAGTTCTCACAGGGTGATTTTGTTCAAGCGAATTCAAATAATTCCAATTAAATCTATTTAAACACTGACTTAACGATGCTCTTTCAAGGAGGTGGGAGAGGCAGAGATTTTGAGATGGCTCGGATTTGGAGTCAGATGTAATTTTGCCTCTCTCCTGCTTGCACAACTGACCATTAGCAAAATTGTTGGTGGCGTCAGGATGGTTGTTCCCATGTTTTCAGGTCTCTCTTACACCATTACAGAACTTCCATTTCACAACTGACATGTCACTTTTGAAAGGGCAGAAATTGCTTTATAGCACTATAAAGCTCTGCTTGAGATAATGGGTCATTTTTATCAAGGAGACTCTCTTTTCTCATGAGGATATTTCAGGGAAGCAGACAGGTGCTGGGAATTCCAGCAACATTCCTGCCCCAAGACCCGTCAGTGTCCCTGATGGTGTGGTGTGCCCTGTGTTTGAGTGGTCAAGGAACATGATGACACTTTTTGGAGAGAAATGAGCAGGAAAGGATCCAAAGCCTTCACCAAGTTAAGGCTCTGGCAGGGCAATGCCCACAAAAGGGGTTTGATGTGTGAGTTTGGGGCAGGAGCTGCTTTTTGGGATGGTTTCCGCATCCGCTCAGGACACGTTTGCTCCATGTTGCTCAGCCAGGAGTCTCTCCCGAACAAACACCCCCGAATGTGTCCGTGAGCAGGGAGAGAGGCTGTCACAGGGTATTACTTCCATCCTTGTAATGTTGTTGAAACAGAAGTAGAGGCTCTTTCACACACACAAATTATGCTGTAGCGTAAACATCGCCTGGAGGAGCCCACTCAGATTTCAAAGCTCCACGGCGCAGCCCGGCAGCCTTACACGGGATTTTACCCTCACACACACAGAGGGGTTTAATGACAATAAAAAAACCCTTCTGTCTCAACAACAGCCCCAAGTTGATAAGCGCTGCTCTGCCTCTTCTCCAAGTAATCTCTCCCTAATCAGCAGGACAGCCTGAAACGGAGGCAGAAAGCAGAGCATGGGGCGACGTCTTTCCTATGAAAAATTCCCCTGACCTTCCAAGGCGTTTGCTGAGCGTCAGCCCCGGCCCTGGGGTGTCCTGCGGGCAGCCCCAGAGCTCTGCTGATGTGATCCATGTGCCAGCACCAAGGCTGGAACGATGGCAAAGCCTCTGCCCTGGTCCCAGCTCTTGGGGATGAAGGTCAGGCCTGCACCAAGCCCAGCTGCTCAGCACAGGCTGCAGTGGAGATTTACCCCGGCTACAAATTTATCCAGTTTTCAACATTCCACCAGGCCAGGCTGGATGGGGCTTAGAGCACCCCGGGATAGTGGAAGGTGTCCCTGCCCATGGCAGGGGTGGATTGAGATGAGCTGTAAGGTCCCTTCCAACCCAAACCATTCTATGATTCATCTGCCTCTTACCCAGTTTCAGGAATATGATTCAAACCAGCAGTCTAATATCTTCAGAAAGCTCAAATTAGCCCGAGACAGCTTGGTTTCCGGCAGATTGGGGATAATTGCTACTGGTTGATCACCCAGGCTTCTCTGCTTTGAACTCTCTTTTCAGTTGCTTATTCATTTCCCCCAGACTGTGTCTCGGGCTTACGACACGGCGCAGTTTGGACAGGAAAGGAGCAGGTCCTGAACTGCCAGCACCTCCCTGAGCTCACAAACCCCACATCCCCACGTTATCCCAGACCACGCCATGGAGGGGCTGCCGTGACAAAGCGTTTATTGCTGGGGCACCAGAGTAAACAAAATCCCGCATCAATCAGGGCCGTTTAAAAAGTTTATTACATTTCAGGGCTGCCATAATTGACAGCAGGGCCCTCAGGTTTGGAAAGCTTTTCTATTTTCTTTTAGGTCCCTGTGTAAGGGCTTTGCACATTGTTAAGGAGGGTCTCCTCACGGTTCAATTTGCCCTCTGTTCAAGATGAAACTTCCCAAATTTCCCCGGTGTGAGCCAAAGAGGTGTTAATGAGAGCAAGGCAAAGGAATGAATCGCAGCCAGCCCAGGGAGCCTGTTCTTGGGCTGTGTAAAGAACTTAATGTTCGTGGGGAAGTGGTTGAACTGGTTTCTTTCTCTGAAAAAAGCCCTAAGAAGAGCTGGAAATGTTTTTGTAGAGCAAATGTCAACAATGCAGGACTCTCCCCCTCGTCTTCTTCAGCAGAGACCCAAAGCAAATCCCGGGAGAGGCACGTAAGGCAGGATTCAAAGCAGGCTATTTAAATCTCAATTCACAATTACACTCATATCAAGGAAACTTAATTATCTGTATTTTACCATCTTATCTCCAACATGATTTCTCCAAACAAACAGCAGTCTGGAAACAGCCCGTAGATAATCCATCCAATCTCTGATATCTCAGTCGGGAAAGTCAGCGCCTGGGGCAGCGGAAAGAGATTGTGGGGGGAGGCAGGAGCACCAGATTCCCAAAGGGACCTGCTGGATGCTTGCCTGGGCATGGGGCACGTCTCTGCCGAGCCCGGGCTGGGCTGGAGGAGCTGCTGGGTCTGGAAGGGGTCTGGTTATAGGGGCAGAGCTTTGGGGCTCAGCAAGAGCTGGGAAAGAGGCTTCACGGGGCCAGCATCAAAGCCAGCAGCACAGGGCACTGATGTGCCAGCCAGATGTGCACAGCTGCGGGCTGACATGCTCCTCTGTGTGTTATCAATATGATAACACCCTAAATTCATTAGGGAGAAATCACATGTAAGCACTTGTGGAAATGGGGAACATCTGGGAAATCACACTGTTTTTTCAGCATTCCTTTGAAGGCAAATGTTCTTTCTTGATTTCGTGTTTGCCAACCAAGAGCTGGGCAACACATTCCCATTCCAATAGCTCAGCAAACATAAAGATGGATCCTGGATCCAGCATCCCTTGTCCTTCAGTAAAGATGGGCTCTTGGACACTCCCATAAGGTCATCAAATTCCCTAAAAGAAGTTTGGGGATCAATGAATTCCCTCAGGTAAAGCTGTTCCCACACAATAATTTTCACAGGCTGCATCCCAAACACATCCACCATCCTATGAAGACATGGGAAGTGCTGACCTAACTCAGGTTCCAAGGCCTGGTCCATCAGTGGCCAAACTCCTTAAGATGACGACAGTGCTAATGACTAATTCTGATAATAATTAAACGTTAAGGAGAACTTTCCATCCAAAATGATACCACAAGCACTAGGGAACATTCTGAGATAGAGGGAACAAAGTGTGTGGAAGTTCATCTGTGTGTAATGTTTCCTATTTTCACACTTGCCAGAGGGATCCTGAACGGGATGGATGAAAGTTACGGTCCCTGGTACCATCTGCAGAACTCAGAGCGTGTAGTGAGTCCTGAGCCAAGACTGAACCCACCCTACACAGACATTTCACAACCCTCTCAGTCCAGTCACCTCGGGGTCCCTCCGCAGCACATGGAGAGCTCTTTGCATCTCCAGTGGCCACTGCTTAAGACCTTAATTACTCCCTAAGATCTTAATTAATCCCTGGAGGTGTTCACCTGCATTCTTCCACTACAGAGGGAGCCAAGTTCTACTTCAGGCATCCCGTGCAGTGAAATGCCCAAAGAAGTGTGGGATGAATCCACAGAAGCACAGAACTCTGCAATGAATTTTGTGTGTTGCCCAAGTCTGGAGTCTTTCCCTGCTGGACTTTTCACAGCAGTTCTCTCAGCAGAAAAGTGGCACTGAATCCATGACACTCCCTGGCAGAGGGGAGAAATGGTGCTCCTCCACAACACTGCCTGAATTCACTGGAGATTTATCCCTCTGAAACAGTTCTCTTGCTCCAAACCAGCAGATTGACCTTTTCCATCATGCCCTTTGGGATGGCAGAGAGGACAAAATCCGAACACAATTCCCTGGCACAGGGTCTGAGCTGCCACACAATCAACTGAAAACAGGGGAAAGTCAAATGCTTAATAAGTTCATTAAATTTTCTGCAAACGCCATGTCCCAGTGCCAGACCCTCCAGTGATGGCTGCAGGATCCCAAGACCATTCCCACCTTCCTTTGCCCATTCCAGCCACGCTGGCCCTGCTTACCACCCATTGCTGGTTCAGTCAGACCTGGCTGAGGCCACAGAATTGTTTAGGGTGGAAAAGACCTCCAAGATCATCAGCCTTTGATTGATCAACCAGGTCATCTATTCCCCCAACAAAATGTCTCTGAACTTGATCTTCTGCTCCATTTATCCTGCAAGATCTTTGTGCTCCCTCCTCCACCCTGTGGATCAGATCCAGCTGGGTGATGAGCTCCCCTGAACCCACTGGAAACCATTCCCAGCCTGGTGTCTCTCAGGGACTGGGCAGATCTGGGCTTTTGGGCTATCCCGGGTGTTCCCTGTCCATGTGGGCCTTTTGGTGGGATTGCTGTGCCACGGGAATTGCTGTGCTCTGTTCTACCTGGGGGATGGCAGGGCGCCACGGTCAGAAGTTCCTCCTCACTGAACTGTTCATCCCATCTCCAAGGAAAATACCCTTTTTATGTGCTAAACCCAGCGTCTCATTCCAAATGTAACAAATTAAAGTGTATGAAAGTTTGAAAATACCTTAAATGCTAGGATAAGCAAAACTATAAAAAGCTGAACGCCACAAATCAGGGACTATGCTGGAATAGGAGACTTTAGGGAACCTGCAAAATCTGGGATTGTCTGGGTGAGGGGATCGTGATTCCTTCAGGTTGTTACTCCCTGGCATTAATTCATGATCTGGGAACAAGCACGAGTACCTTCTGATTTCTGCTGGTGTTGATAGAGTTGGGCTTGGTTTTTGCTGGCTTTTTTTTGGTTTCTCTGAGTTCTGTATTCCCAGAATGCATTTTAAAATAGTCCCTGCCGTGAAAATGTTCTTCAGGACTTCCAAAAAAGTTCATTATAGTGAATTCAGGTTGTTTGCTTCTTCAGTGCTCACCCAAAGTCCTTTTTTTCTGGTGTGTTTGCTCAGAGCTGGTGCCAAAATGATCTGCAGAGTTTGCCACTAAAAACGCAGACTCCTGAATCGCAGGCTGCAGTTTGCACAGTAATTTATGTTTGGGTGGAAAGCACATTTTCCCATGCAGAGAGGGACAAAGGAACATCTTTACAAAATACTGAGTGTGTTTGTGTGTGTGTGTGAGAGGCGCAGAACTGCTTCTTTAGCATTCCTGATGGGATTCATGGCACAGGGATCGAAACCACTGCAACTTGTCTTTGTGATGGGCCCACAGCACTTCAATCCTCACTAAATATTGCTCCTATTTCATCCCATTTGCAGACTGTTGATTTTTCACTTCTTTCACACTGTTTTGCAGTTCTGTTGTACAATTCCTGACAAAACAGCCCAAATTTGTCACAGGAATCAGCAAAACTACAAAAGCTGCACCATTACTGCCTCTGGATTTCCACAAAACTTCTGAGTACTCTGTACCCACAGCCAGTATTGGAGATTCTGAACAACCCTCTAAGTTCAACCTCTCTATCCTCAACTATAAATTTACTGAATATTCCTTGTTTGAAACCCTATCCTATAAAAAACAAGAATGTTGTGTGAAATGAGTCATCAACTGATGATTAAAAATTTAAGATTTTATCATGGAATGGTTTGGGTTGGAAGGGACCTTAAAGACCATCTCGTTCTAACCCCCAGTGTCTGGGGGATGCTTTGTCCTTTTACAGAGTTTCCTCTTTTCTGTGCAACACCTGGCACAGAGATCAACCCTGAGAAGCATCAAGTGAATAAGTTGAGCCCCAAGTCTCAACATCTCCTCTGTTTCATGGCTTAAAAGACCTTCAAAACCATCCAATGCACTTAACAGCAACCAGAGTGTCCAGGAAGGAACTTTTGTTTCTCCTCCAGCTTTGTCTCTAGTTTAAGAATCATGGAATGGTTTTAGGTTGGAAAAGACCTCAAGATCATCCAGTCCAATCATCAACCAGCTCCATCACCGTGTTCACCACTAAACCATGTCCTCAAGTACCATATCCCCATGTGTTTTGGACACTTCCAAGGATTTTGACTCCACCGCTGCCCTGGCAGCCTGTGCCAGGGCTGGGAAACCCTTTCTGTGAAGAAGTTTCTCCCCATACCCACTCTAAACCTCCCCTGGAACAACTTGAGGCCGTTTCTTCTCATCCTGTCCCTGTTCCCTGAGAGCAGAGCCTGACCCCGCCAGCTGTCCCCTCCTGTTAGGGAGCTGTGCAGAGCCAGAAGGTCCCCCCTGAGCCTTCTTTTCTCCAGGCTGAGCCCCCCCAGCTCTTCCTCCTTCATGTCATGAGCTCAGAGGGATCACCAGGTAAAATTTAGTTAATGAGACAGGGAAATATTGAGCTGGTCTTGGAAGAAAGAGAGGGGAACCAAGCGTTGCACAGGGAACACGTCAGAAGGAGAGAGGCACCAAATTACTGTGTCCTCAAATGCTTTCGTTAGATATCATTTGGTAATTGGTGCCGGGAACATAAAACTAGAACAATTGGGGAAGCATAAAAGAAAATAAAAAAAATAACAGAACAAAAACCCAAAGGGAAAATCAGAAGTCGGAATTTTAAACAGGAAAAGCATGGCGTCGGAACGGGCGGAAGATAACAGAGTGCTCTGCTGAACACACAAACAAACAAAAAATAACAGAGACAAACTGGCAAAACATTCCTCTGGCTGACTTAACCACTGCTCTGCTCACTCACAGGTCTCCAACCAACGCTGTCACTGCTCCAGCATCCTTGCCTGCAGATAAATCCGAGGGGAAGGGATCTCTCTGCTCTTGCAGGGCTTGGTAACAACAGAGCAACGAGAGAAATGTCAAGAGCAATATGAGTAATAGCTCCCCTCCCGCTAAATGAGGATAACACCTCTGACCTCCCCCTGAGGTACTTTCAAGCTGATTAGTAAAGGTTCTAGATAAGGGTAGGACACATCGCTGTTTCTGCTGGCTCTGCCTGCTCCCACAGAGCCAGGCTTTCCCTGTAAACCCACGGCCAAAATGAGATGCAAACAAACGAGATGGCTGATCCCTCCCAGGCTGGAAAGCCAACTCCAGCAGGGCTCCCTCCCCTCCCAGCCCTGCTGCACCGGCCAAAGAGCCAAATGCCACGAGGGAGAAGCCACAGCCCTGTCCCTGCTCCTCCCATTATCCCTGCCATGCTCCCTGCCAGCACAGCACACGTGGTGCCGTGTCCCCGAAGGCTCTTCCTGCCCCTTAAATGCTCCTTCTCCCCCATCCCGGATTGTTCAAGAGACCTCCCAGCTCTTCCCCCAGCACAGCTCAGCAATGGCACTCACAACTTCTGGGGAACTGACAGATGCCAGGGAAAGAGCTGATGGCCATGACTGTGCATGTAATTAAAGTCTGGGTTCTTTAAAACACTAAAATCATCTGGAGACCTCAGCAAATCGCCCTGGAGACATGAATAGCAACCTTCAGATCCACAGCCCTACTGACAGCCCTCAAGCAGGGATGGGGACAGAGTCCATGATCTCCTGGGGAATGTGGAGTTTATTCCAGTTGCTCTAATTGTTCCTCACACTCCTTCCCAAATAGCGCTGCATTCTCAGGAGATGAAGAGAGGATGGCTGTTTATACCCTGAGATAACTAAACAGTGCTGGAGAATTATCTTATCTTCCCATCAGGATTCAAATGCAGAGGGTTCCTTTGTAAAGCCCAAATGAGCCCCCTGGAAGTTTTCCCAAACATTGTTTTACACATTATTTTATCCAAGGAAGTTAAAGGTCTCTCTTCAAAGAATGGGAAACGGATCACTTTTTTCTCTTCAGATCTCCGTGAGAAATCATCCCAAGTGGAGAAATCAGTGGAGAGCTGAGAGGCCTCTCTCCTGTACAAGGGGGGCAGAGACAGTGTGAAGCCAAAACCTGGAACAGGGAGAGGGGGTCAACACGTCCTTGGTGTGGCACAGCTTTGGCTGATGGTACCTGAGCAAAGTTCTCCTCCATTTCATCCCTTTGCCTTCCCTGCAAGACTGTTCATCGTATTAATTTGAGAAAAAATTAAGAGTATCCAGGAAGAACCATAAAGGAACTGAGACTTTAAAAGGGTGATGGATACACATTAGGAATAAATAGTCCCTGCCCGAGATACAGCACATTAAAACAGCAGCTCACCAAGTCCTTTCAGTACCCTGTAATTTCCTTATCTCCATCGGTAGGGAAGAGATGCCTGGAGAGACGCCATCCCCTGCCCAATATCATACAAAAACCTGTCTGGGAATGGGGAACCAGAGTTTTCGGGAAAATCCAACCTCTCTCCAACTGAACCATCACCAGGGAACATCATGCACAAAATCTGGGCTCCCTTTTTTTAATAAAAAAAGGAAAACAATAACAGAAAAATGATACTGCCACCAACTTCTCCAGAGTTCTGAAGGGACAAATTTTTCCATAGTGGCAATAATTGACCTGTGTGCATGCTACTGCTTTTCCACAGACTCTTATCCTTACTGCCATCAAGCACCTTAGAAAACTGAGTCTTTTCTTGATGTCTCTCAGAAGGACTGAGAAACGTGGGAAAAAAAAAAGAAAAGAAAAAGCATAACTATAATGACGGAGAAACAGGAAAAGCCATTATATACAGCAATAAAAAGACTGCTTCCCCCCCTGTTCAAAACATGATCATATTATCTTAGCAACCAGCACAGCCAAGCAGATTTTACCACAGGAATTGTATAACCATTCCTAAAGAAACGGGAAGGGGAAAACATTTATTCCTTTCTATATTTTATGACGTGAGAGCTGATAGGATTTGCTGAAGCCGAGGCTGCACATATAGAGCCAGAGTGGGTTTCACACTCATTGTTTTTGCTTTTTGCTGCCCATACGCTGCAGGGCGAGGTAGTTTCCTACTGCTGGTGCTGGAAGGGCCTGGAACCATAATAGTCTCTCTGTAACATTCCATAAGTTGACATGTTTGGTGCCTGTTTTGTCAAGCAAACCTTTGCAATCTCCTTCAGAGCTGTCTAGGGTGCACTAAATTAGTCAGTTGTTCTTGCACTCAGTACTTGCTTCCCGGGTTAATAAAAAGTCCTTCAGGAGAAATATATCTGCATTAAAAAAAAAAGCTCCCAGAAAAGTCATTCTTGCTATATAAAGAGTGCACTCAGATCCAACCCCTTGGAAATGCTCCGCGGTGCTCGCATTCCATAACCTGGGAAGGGTTAAGTTGGATTTACAACCCTTCGGAGCAATTACCCAGCGCTGCAATTTAATGGTAATTCCAGAAAGAGCATCTCTGAACAAGACAGGCATGTTGGGAGAGCCACGCACAGGAAGCTCTTCAGGCAAAACATTACATAGGCTCTTAATTAGGGTCATTGACTCCTCTGCGGAACGATCTTATCACGGCTGGAGAGGCAGAGTCAGCACTCTGCCACCCAGCCCTGGAAGGATGGGGTGGGATGGAGATCCAGCAGGGATGGAGATCCAGAGTCAGCACTCTGCCACCCAGCCCTGGAAGGATGGGGTGGGATGGAGATCCAGCAGGGATGGAGATCCAGAGTCAGCACTCTGCCACCCAGCCCTGGAAGGATGGGGTGGGATGGAGATCCAGCAGGGATGGAGATCCAGAGTCAGCACTCTGCCACCCAGCCCTGGAAGGATGGGGTGGGATGGAGATCCAGCAGGGATGGAGATCCAGAGTCAGCACTCTGCCACCCAGCCCTGGAAGGATGGGGTGGGATGGAGATCCAGCAGGGCTGGGTGATGCTGCATGGAGAACCACTGGGCAGTGCAGACAGCTTTGCTCTTGCCTGTGAACTCCAGCAGGCTGCTGAAATGCTCAAGTGACAAACGTGGCAGGAGGATCTTTCAGCCTGAACAAAACCCTGTTTTCATTGCAGTTTTGCCCTTTTATTTCCCTGCAAGATTTCTCTTCGTGTAGGGCTTTATAAAATATCACCACACAGCTGAAATGTGGGGCCCAGGGTACCTGACAGTTCTCAAGCAAGTCTAAGCCCTAATTGCAGGGACTGGCCTGCTGAATGCTTAAAATCTGAATAATGAATTACTTATCTTTGCTGTTGAGGCAGAAATGTATTAGGCATTACTAGCTCCAGCCTCAGATGCCTTGACTGGGTTCCAGCTGTAAACATTCAACAGGAAGAGGTTAATTTTTTGATTCAGTTAATATAAATACTGAAAGGTTCCTTACTTCACTGTCCCACATCACTGCAACATACATTCTGTAATTAGAAGCATATTTTTGTGATTTCAAGGTATATTTTGCCAAACCAACAAAAAAGCATCAAACTCCAACATTTCTGCCAAAAATACCCACTGTATAATTTATGCCAAATCAACAAAAGTCTTCTTTTGTCCTTCCCAAACCACACTAAAGAACAGTCTGTTAAGGAGTCCAAATGTTAAAGTTCAAAAAAAGCCCTCTATTATACAGGGTGCAAGATAGGGAGGAACAACAAACCCATGGAAGGAGCATCTCTGTCTGCCAGGAACGGGATCTCCTTAGCTCTGTTTATTCCCCCTCCGCCCCACGCACACTTCTCCCTCTTTTTTCCTCTCCCCCCCATTTTCCTAAAGCCTTCTTAGCATCTGGAATGTGTAGGCAGCCATCCATGTGTTTGCAGTAAACTTTGAAAGCAGAGCCAACAAGGACCACATGGGCAGGTAGCCTGCAAAGCCAACCTGGCTTTTGGGGCCGCTTGGCCAGGAATGCAAGATGTCCCCAAAACTATGGGACACAGCTAAATTATGAACAACGACATGAGGGGAAAAAAAAAAAAAGAAAGAAAGAAAAAGGGAGGGGTTTGGTGGTAATTAAGCTTTTCCTTTCCCTGACTCAAAAAAAAAAATTTAATTAGAAGTTCAAGCATTTGGTTTTAATTCAGCCTGATGCACAAATGGTTTATTTCCACACAGCATATTTTCATAGGCTACGGAGCAGCCTCCAACTAGGAAGCCATTACAGCCCCTGATTACAGCTTTTACATGCACTTAGAGCACTTTGGGAAATCGTGGCAGAGCGGATTCACTCACATTTCTCCCTGCACGTGAGGGCAGATCCATGTGCGATTAATTAGACAGGTTTGGTACAGACAATTAACAAACTTTTTTTTTTTAAACAGAGAAATCCAGTAGTCTTTACATATTCAGCACCGATACTGGAACGTGGCACCTTGCCAGGGTGCACAGCTCGGAGCAGAATTTACTTTAGACCATCTGCTGAGTCTTTAAGTGACTGCGCCACGACTGGAAGTTGTTTGGATGAACGTTGGACAATAATGCTCAGTCTGGCCCCAGCAGAGACCCAACCATTCATTGCCATGGCAACCACTAATGCAAAGGGTCCCTGAAATAATAATTCCTTATTTACAGACGCATCAAGGATGCTCCAGTGCTGCGTGAAAATGGCCAAAAACCCAACAGCCTTTTCCACTGCGAATGCAAACCTCGGGTTTCTGATATGTGCTGATGGCTAGAAGTCACTCAGAGGCATCGAATCCCAAGGTCTGGGTGTTCATCAGTCCATCAAAGCCCCTGGCCCCATCCCACCCCCATGGCAAAGGGCACAGTGCCAGCAAGGTTCACCTGGCAGCAGGAAATGGGGGCTCCAGAGGCCCTGCAGGGTGTAAATCTCACTGAAAATACGGGAATTATATTATTTGGAGAATTTCTTATGCTGAGTCAGTTGGGTGTGAGGAAGAGCTCTGTGTGTAACTGCATCCAGTCAGGTTTTGCATGGAAGTATGAATAGATATGGAATACTCCAGCAGGAACAGCACATTCAGCACCATCAGCTGACAGTGCCCAGAGAAGCTGTGGCTGCCCCTGGATCCCTGGAAGTGTCCAAGGGCTTGGAGCACCCTGGGGTAGTGGAAGGTGTCCCTGCCCATGGCAGAGGGTGGAATGGGATGGGCTTTAAGGTCTCTTCCAACCCAAAACATTCCAGGATTCTGTGATTCTCTGATTTTGGAACCAAGTAAAAAATGGCAGGGATTTTGGAAACTGTTTTTTTAATCCATTACAAAGAATCTTCAGTGAAATAGTCCACGAGGCAGCATCTGGGGAGAGAGGCTTATCATCCTTCCAGCCATTTCTGCAAAAATTTCTCATTCATTTCCTGCTGGCTACTGTCAGAGAGAGGGTACAGGACTAGCTGGGCCACATCCCAGATCCCGTCTGTGTTCCTACATACTTAGCTTATCTCTGTGTGTCATGGAGCTGTGATTACATAGCTCGAGCAGCTAAAAATATTGCCAAAACCTTCAAAAAGAGAGGCACAGTTTTGGTTCTTTGGTTCTTTAACTTTCTTTAAATGGAAATGACTGGACAGATGGGCATTGGGGTGACAGAAAATCCAATAGACCCCACTGCTGCCTGACACGGGTCCAAAAGGTGCCAGGGTGCCTTTCACCTGCATGTTGAGACGGCAGAGGCTGCTGGGGGAAGCACCAGAGTCACCAGAGTGAATTTCTTTTGGTGACCATTTATCAAAGCTGGATTTCTTTAGGCCTGGCATGTGTCGGCTTTGCTCTCCAGCACGGCTTTGGCAGCAAATTTCATTGGAATGCCAGAGTCTGATTTGGGGGCACAGTTACCTGGCTGCAAGCCCTTGGCACAGCCAAGTGGGGGCACCTCCATGGCTACAAGGGTGACTGAGTGGCCACGTGCCCCAGCTCCCTCCTGGGCACTGAGGAGCTGAGGGCAAGCACAGTCCCTGAACTGGCTCCATCCTGGGATCTGACTGCCGGGGATTTCAGTAGCAGCCTGGGGGCGGTCAGGCACAAGGCACTTGGCACAGGAGGTAGGAAAGAAGCCAGAGTGAGACTTCTGAGCGAGTGGAACGGTGCAGGGGCAAGCCAGGGGCACACATGGGGATGGATAACACAAGGCTGCAAAGGGAATGGAGTGAGGAAACCAGGGGAGAGCCTGAGCCCTTCACCAAGGAACCAGGTGAGAGCTCTGGGAACTTCACTGGGGAACCTGGTGGGAGACCTGAGCCAGGTGAGATCCCTGAACCATTCCCCAACCCAGCAGGGCAAGGAAAAGCAGGGGCTGCTGTTGCCTTATCACAAACCCCACCAGTAGCCAGGAGCCCGTTCTGAGCTGCAACAGCAATCGGAGCTCTGGCAGCACTAAACTGCTGAACTCCACCAGCAGTGACCTTTCACGTTACCTCCAGGACTATTTAGACTGGCTGGGCTCCCCTGGCCTAGCAGCAATCCCACAGACTCCATCTGCCTGCTCCAAAGGAGAGTTATAGCCTGTGCTGCTGATGTAGTCTCTTGGGTTTGTTTTTTTTCTTGCAATCTTGACTTCATCCCAGCAAGGGCTCCTGTCTCTAACTGGCCGCTGTCAAAACAACTCCAGCGGGGAGATAAGGGAGAGAAGACTTTGAAGAGGCTCCTTCCTGCAAGCTGCTCACTATCTCCCCAAGACATTTGTCAGCATCCCCTAGGAAGGGCAGCAGACTTGGGGAAGCCAGGAACCATTCCCCCTCCTAAGCCCCCAGTCACATCACAACACAGTATTTAAAATGGCTTGTGAACCCCAGATAAAAAGCAGGCGATTAGTGTCTAGAAGCAACCTCTGTTTTCTATCACCAGATGTGGCCATTTCCCAGCAGGACAGATATTCATTCATGGAAGGACAAATATTTCTGTCTATTTTTCCCAGCTTTCTTGCTTCTCTGCTCTTCACAGCCACCTTTCTCCTGATTTAAATTAGGCTGTGGCTTTGGAGCATGCCCAAATCCACCCCCAAGAGAAAATAAGATTAGAAAAGGGATGTGATTCATTTGGTAGTTTCCCTTTTCTTACATCTTTCTTCGAGTGAAGCATCATCAGATGAAAGCTGCCCCTCCATGACAATCTGCTTCTTCAAAGAGGACACGATGCGGGGCTGCTTCTGCCCGTGTGGTTGGTCACTGCTGCCTCCATGGCACAGCATGGACGAAATTCCCTCTCTTCCCCATCCCACAGCCCAGCTGGGCTCTGCAGGCCAACACAACTCCCTTCATCTGATAAGGGAATCATGCCCAAACTGAACCAGTTGCTGCCATCAGGGAGAAACTCTCCCTTTGGCTGGGCCGGGTGGGTCACTGCTGCCTCTTGGTTGTTGTTTGGAGCATTAATCAATGGCTCTGAGCTTGCCACTGGCTGAGGGTTTGGGTGGGTTTTTTGTACCAGCAAACCACACACTCTGAGTAACAATTTCCAAGCTTAACCCTGTGAAAGAAGGCAATTTGGAAATATTTCCATCCCAGCTTTCTGGGTAGCACATGAGGAGCATGAGCCCACATGAGGAGCACGAGCCCACAAACAGCACTGAACTCCGTGCTCTCAGTCAGCCCTCGCTGTTGGATTATTTGATAGGCTTTGGCTGCAAAGTCTCCTTTTACACTCGCTCCAAGATGGGATAACATCTGGCAAGCCATGTTCCCTTGGGAAAACCAACGTCTTTTCCAAGAACTCCCTGCTGAGAAGGTTCCCTTGGACCACTGAACCTCCCCCACGACCAGCCCAGCCCCAGCCTGCAACCCCAACACCAGCACCATCCTCAAGCCCCCAGCACCGAGCAAACCCCAAACACATTTTCTGCTCTACTGGAAGGTGTCCCTCCTCATGGCAGGGGGTTGGAACATGATGATCCTTCAGGTCCCTTCCAACTCAAACAGTTCTGGGATTCTGGGATTCTGGGGAGCTCATGGAGCAGAACTGTGCCGCAGCCTTTTGGGATGCCTGGCTGGAAGCTCAGCAGCTCCTGCCCAGAGCGGCCCTGGGGTGGGTCAGGGTGAGCCGTGGCTGCGAGTGGTGACCGGGGACAGGATGGAGGGGTCGCAGCTCCCGAGCCCAGCCTGGCTCCGCAGCCCCGCGCCAGCGTTTCCTGCAGCGGCGCTTCCCCGGGAGCCGCTCAGCCCACAGCAGAGCCATCGCTGAGGTCTCATTTTAAAACGGGCAAACAAAACACAGGAGTTCGAGCTATTAAAAAAAAATCCTGAAGTCTGCAAAGCAAAAGGGCTCCAGCATGGAGCGACTTTCTCTGCCCAGCCCATTGTTAGCGGAGGCGGCCGTCCCTTTCCCATGCCAGAGAGATTTGCCTGGTGCCGGCCAGTTCTTTATCCCACTGCGCAATTAATACAGCTTCCCCCAGATAAACAGCAGCTTGTTTAACTATGTCTCTTGATAGGTCCCAGTAAGGCTTGATAACATGGATGGTCGGATATTGTCAGGACGAAGGAGTCAGACATGCTGGCAGCAACCTTTTCCCTTTCAAAGCACACATGTTTAGAAAAGAAAGGGCTGCGCCTGTTCACGGCACAGCCACCGAAATCTCGCTGTGGCATCAAACGAGGCAGGGGCAGGGCTGGGAGCTGCTCCCTGCCAGGAGCCAGTCTGCTCCCGGCACTGGCAGCCAGCTCCCGCAGTGTCAAGACCCCTCCTCAGGCCATTCCCGTTATGATGTGTTAAAATCCACGAGTTAAAATTCTCATGTTATGATTTCTACTATCACTAACAGCAGCAGCAGAATAAAAATTAAAAATAATCGTTGTTTTTAATTTCCCTTCTGGTTTTACCCCCAGCATGCTTTTATGTCAGCTCTCCAACGGTCTGTGCTGATCACAAGCCCCAGTTTCTTAATTTAGCAACTTTTAAACTTTATCTTAAAGCCCTTTGATTTGATTGTGCAAGAATCTCAGCACTCATTAAAAATAAACTAATTATGTTTGGTGAGACTGGGGATCAGGACAGCGACAATGCCACAGTAGTGGTAACACTCACATGGAAATGATCCCTTTATGGATCAGGACTGCACCCACATTCCTGGTTTTCGAAGTGCTCCCTGCCCCCCTGGGTCCCGCAAGAGATGGCTTTGGGGGTGCTGAGGGTCACCCCCACACGATGCTTGCCCCACTGCAAAAGGATGGCATGGAGAGATCTGGCCAGGACTTTCAGTGGGAATTTCCAGGACAACAAATGACAAAAGGGATTTGAGGGCACCTCACTGGTGCTGCTTTGGGTCTTCTCCATGCAGCCACCCCACTCCAGGGGTCCCGTACTCCTCTGGGATTCTGTCAAGCCAGAGGCTGGGTTATCTCCACTGCTCCAAGCACTCCTATCTCCCAGTTCATCCTCTTCCCTTCTGAAGAAATCCCTTCCTTTCCCATCTCTCTCTTGGAAACCACCCTGTTCTTTCCATATTCCCTCTTCCTTCCTGCTGAGCTGCAGACACTGTTCCCCAAAGTATCAGTCCCTTATCTGGGGCAGGATGCAGGGGGAACGCAGCCCTCGTGCTGCCATGATTAGCTGCTCCCTTCCTCCCACCCTGGCCCATCCTGAGCCTCCCTCGTCTGCCCACCACCCTCCCAGCTCTCCCAGTCACACTGGGACGTGTTTTGAAGTGGGCAGCACCCGTGTAGCAGCTCCCTGGTGCTCACCTGGGAGAAGGATCCCTGGTGCTGATGGGATCCAGGGAGGGTGCAGTGACACCCAGGTGGGGTCACCCGAGTCTGCACAGGAGGAGCAGAGCAGCACCCAGGGTCAGCTCAGGTCTTCAGCATAATGTGAGGGAGCTCCAGGCATCCCTCGAGCAGCAGCATAGCACAAAACCCTCCCAAACCACCCCAGACCCCAATTACAGGGGTAGGGCTCGCTTCAAACTGGCCTTAGGCAAACCCAGGCAGGTTTATTAAAATAATAAACCCCCGGTGTCTCAAGTGGCAAAGTACAGGGCAGCAGGATCAGATAAAAGGGGAGGTCTGTCCCGGGACCAGGCGAGCCTAAGGAAGGCTCCAAGCCCTCCCTGTGGAAAGATCAGTCCATGGCACCAGGAGTTAATCCTGGGACAGGTTCCTTTCCATTGTGGTCACAGTTGTGCTGGCACCTTACCCCTCAGCCGGCAGTTTGGGTCTGTGTTGTTTCAAAATCTCCACTTAATAGCCAGATTAAACAGGTTCACACTTGCAGTTTGCAAACCACAGGGGCAGCAGCACAAGTAATGAAATTTGGTACTTTCTGAATGAAAGCACCAAGTGACCTTTGTGGGACAGTGTTCCCTGATGGAAAAACAGTGCAGGAACGGCACTGCTTTGCAGCCAGCACAGGTGACTGCACCCATTCTGGCTCAAGGGGATCACTTCCCATTTATTTAAAAAGATACTGATCCTTCAGAGGAAGTTAGGGGCAGGTTTGGAGACAAAATGGCATCAGGAAGGCTGAGATGCCTTAAACCAACTTGTATTGAATTTTTTTTCTTAGCTCTGTTCTGTGACAAACCACTGAGGTGTCGTTGAGGGAGATCAGGGCTGCACAAGAGGCAGCATGACCACGTCCAGGACACCGGGGGACACCGGGATCTCCAAGTGTTATTCCTGGAGGCAGATCAGCAGGACAGGTCAGCTTTCCCTGAGTTCCCACCAAACACAAAACCTGCTGCTGCCAAATGCACTTTGCCCTTTCCTTCTATCTAGAGCAGACTGGACCATAAAAGGACTGCTCAGAAATTGCAGCAGTGCTTTTGAAAGGTAAGAGGTAAGATCTGTGACCCAGAACTCCAGGAGTAAGTTAGTCATTGGCCTGGTAATGTTTTTTGGGAAGAGCACGGCTGCAAGACTGGGAAGGGCTGTGGAGCTGGGTTGTTTGGGTGGACCATGACAACCTACACAGACATTGAGGGGGCTGACCTGCTCACACCAGACCTACAAAGTCACAGCTTTTCTAGACCAGAAAAGCTCTCCCTTTCCACACCATCACCCACTGCCGTGAAGATGGAGACACCTGAGAGCAGCATCCACAGAGGAACATTTAGAATCACATCCAATTTTCCTTCGTGCTCTGCCCCTTGCTGTGGAACTCATCATTCATTTTTCAGTAGGTTCTTGCTCAATCAGTATCTGCCCAGAGCCTCCTGCCACACTGCATGGATAGAGTGGAGTATTACTTAAGCAAAGAGGAAATTACAGATTGACTGTTGCTGGCTTTCCCAAACTGCCAGCATGCACACAGCAATGTTTGGCATTCCGTGGTGTCAGCCAAGCAATCCACTCTGTGCCTGCCAGGCGGCCTCGCCTCAGCCTCACTCCACAGCTCGAGAGCAGACAGAGGAACAGGTACAGAGAGAAGAGCCAGGGTGACAAACAAAGCTGCCCAAAGTGCCCCCACCCAGATCGTGCTGACACCTGAAATGATGCAGAGAGGAGCCTTTGATTCCCTAGAAACCTGAGGGATGAACTGAGATTCCCTTTTGTGGCACAGCAAAGGTACAGCAGAGTTGATCCAGGATATTTCATTCAAAGCCCCTGCCAAACCCCCAGCCTGCCTTCTCCAGGCTGACCATCACTTCACAGAGCTGACCATCCACTGATATTATAAATATGACATAGAAATTACAAATCTTCCCAAGCACCTGGGCCGTGTCCTCCTCTCCCTACAAAAACTGCTGCAGTCACACCTTCCCCTTCTGCTCTGCTCACCTCAAAGAGCAAAATATCTGTTAATGAGGCCCTGAGCTACCCCTGAAATACCTTCACTGGAGGACTGAAGCTGGGTCAATGGAGACTGGCACGAGGCATCCTCCTCCTCCAAGGGAGCGTATTTACGAGGAAGTCATTACGAGGGAGGCGGGGAAGAGGGGCTGGGGACGCTGAGAGAGTCCTTTCATTGATCAGATTATTTTTAGAAAACAAATTTCCCTTAATGGGTTTATGGTTTCAGTGAGAAGAGGAGCTGGTGCCAATGTTTACAACTCTGAGTCACGTCACAGAATGTCGAGGCAGTGGAAAGTCTTATGAGCCCTGGACAATGGTCCCACTGAGCAGAGCTTGCCGTGCTGTCCGGGCACGCTGCGTTGTCCGCCCGAGCTCCAGGGAGCCAAACCCTCCAGTAAACAGCATCAGCCATCCCAGCTCTGGCTGGACACTGGGGAGCAGGCACTGGGGGAGCTGGAGCTACACAGCTCTAACACCCCCCGATCACAGGCAGAGAGGATGGGAGAGAGGGACAGCGATATTCCAAGAGCTGATGTGCTCCTAGAGGCAAGCTCATGTTTTTCTGATGATGTAAATTCCATTTTCACGTCACAATAGGTTATTTTTTCACCTTGGCCATGCTGTGATACTTTCAGTGAATGCTTTCGTGTCTTGCAGCGACACAAAAAGCCCAAGAGCTGCCTGCATGGAGCTGTGGGCTCTGGGGACAGAGCTGCCTCCGTGTCCTGCAAGAGGGAGGACAGGAGGGCGAGCAGGCATGTCCTGCGGTGCTCTTTTACCTACAGAGTGCACTTCTGAAGAAATCCCCCAGTTCTTTCCCACTGCCACATGTGGTTTGCCTGTGAGGGCAGTCTGCAGATGTGTGAACACATGTGAGCCACAAATTCTGCGGCAGGTGGGCAGCAAAGGGGCTGTGAGGATCTGCCCTGCTGTTCTGTGTTTTTCCCCATATTCTCATCTTCCCTTCTAAGTTCAAGGAAGTCCAGGATGGAAAAAAACCAACGTGGTTTTACACATCAGAACCCTTCCTGCACTAAACCCCAGCTGAGTCATCTCATCCAGCTCCAGGGGAGTCTGGTCCTACCTCCACATCCTGCTGGCTCCTTCCTCCTCCCCAGCAGAGCACGGAGAGAGCAGGGACAGCTCAGCCCTGCCAGAGCCAGGCTGATTCCCCAGGGATGCAGGGAAGCTCCAAGGCCCCTCTCCTGCGTGTCACACGTGTCCCCAGCTGCGGGGCTGCTGTTCCCCTCCACTCAAACGCTCCCCCCGACACAGATCTGTTCCCAGGGCAGGTCCAACAGCCCTGAGGGTCTCCAGGCTGGCACATCCCTGCTTGCACAGGAGCAGAGGGGCACAGGTAGGGACAAAGCAACATGACCATCAAGTGGCTTCTTCCCAAGGAGCCTGCAGTGCCCTGACCTGCTCCAAACCCCATTTCCATCAAGGACCAGGCCCCAGAAGCCCAGGTCAGCCTGGTCTGGAGGACATGGAGCACATTTTGGCCCTCTCCCATGATTGTTTTTCTCCTGCTGAGCATCTCCAGTGAGATTTCCATCCACAAAGCAGCCAGTAATCAACATTCAAGCAGTAAAAATCAAAGCAGCTCTAAAAAGTATTAAAATCAGCCTTGCAAAGCTTTGGTTGGGTTTGATTTTTTTCAGCACATGAATTTGGCCAAAGCTTCATGCAATGTGCAGGGCCCGTGGCTCTGCTGGCCTTTGGTTTGGAAACAGGGGTCAGATTTTGGAACATCTTCCGAGGGCACCATTCCACTGGAAAACGTGGGCTGGTCACACCCAGCCAGCTCGCAGGATTAGGTCAACAGATACTCATTTTTTAATTGTGAAGAAAGTCAGCCTTCAGGGAGAAGTATTCCTAAAAGATTGTTCAGTAAGTATGCAGGATTAACAGAAAAATCAAGGACAGCTTGGGAGAGGCCAGTCATTCCTTAGAAAAAACAGAAAGACAAAAAGGATGCTGGTCATTATGGAATATTGCCCTGTAATGGCACAGGGTGAGGCACTTTCAGTGGGGTTCTGCATTTTTGGGCAAGTTGAGGATCTGAGTCAGAGCTTTCCAAATCCTTCTGCTCACCCCAGTTGATGAGGGCATTCAAAATCCCTGAATGGACCCAAATGTCCTTAGAATCAACATCTGGCTCCAATAAGCAGCCCGATGGTCATGCTTTAACAATGTTTGTTCCAAACTAAATCTTTAACTAAACATTTTCTGAAAAGGGGTTTTGATAGCAGAGTTGCAATAGTGAAGAGGCTGCCCGTGTTTGTTTTTACTAGAGATCCCAGTTCCCTGGGGTTTAACTCATCCTCACACATTCTTTTGGGGCTGCAACTTGGTGAAGCAGGAGGGATTTGTGCCATTATTGCCAGATTTTATCACGGCATCACTCTGGGGATTTTAACCTGCAAACTCCAACCTGGCACAGCAGCAGGGTAGATGCTTGTACTCATCATGTTTGGGTTCTCTGTCCTCCGTGTCCAGGATAGGAAGGACAAAGATAACCACAGCAAGGAAGATTCAGGATAGATATCACGACAATTACAGAAAGGATTATAAGGGTTAGGTAGAATTTCCGTCGTGGGATGGAAATTCACAGATGCCACCTGGTCTAGTGGGTGGCATCCCCGCCCATGATGGTGGGGTGGAACAAGACGATCTTTAAGGTCCCTTTCAATCCAAACCATTCCATGTTTGGGTTGGCCAGGAAATATCAGACCCACACCTGCCAGACAATGATCGTGCCCCGTGACAGGGAGGGACGAGTGGACATTCCAAGTACTCTTAGCCCACTCTGTGAGGCTGCCCTGAGGACAAGAGCAGAGCCACATCACCTGTACAGGGATCACCTCCAGCTCGTGCCATCACCTGCACAGGGCCAGCAGCTGGAGATTTGAGGCCTCTGCAGAGGAAACTTCCAGTCACCTTCATCCCCATAGCTCCAAGCCACAGCCAAGACCAGACTCGCCCATCACCGGGCTGTAAAGCCTGAGCACGAGGCCAAGTTCTCCTCTGGACAACTCCTGGTGGCACAGGAGAGGCAGCCACAGCTCCAGCCCCTCTCAGCCAGGAGTGTGGCTGGGAAATGCTCGGATCCAGGCTCAGAGCCTCCTCCTGAGCCCCTCGGAGCAGGCAGGGCTGTCCAGGGAGAAGGGGAGCTTGCGGGTACACACACTCAGCCAGCCCCGGAGCCGAGGCCGGTGGGATCCGCGCTGCTCCGGCGGTGACTCAGGCGGCTCCGCGATCCCGGCCCGCTGCTCCTCTCTGCATCGCAGAGTACAAATGCTTCCCTTGCTTCCTAAAGCACTGCCAAATAGACTAAAAACATAAAATAATGGCTAATTCTAAAGCAGCTGCTGGAAGTCCTGTCTTTGCCTGCATCTGCTGTCATCAAAATACATGGGAACAAAACCTGCGTTCAGGGCAGGGTCAGAGCCTGGCTGGTGCACGGCTTCTCATTTGTCCTGCTCCATTCCCATCGGCTTTGGGATGCTCAGGCTGGTGGCACCTGGGCACCTCCTCCTCCTGGCACCACTGTTTTAGCCATCATAGCTGAACCAAGAGAGGAAGAGCCAGCAAATCACATTGATTTCCTAAATTTACTAATACTAAAAGTCATAAAAACTCCTTTTAGGATGCTCCGGTACTCATTTGACTTCCCACATTCCATATTCTGTCCCTCCCACCTACTAAATGCAACCCTAAAGCTAAAACTGGGTTTAAGACCTCCTGTGTTTTACACCTCAGCCCCTGTGCAAGGGGATCCAGGGTGAGATTCCGGGGATCCAGCCAGGACGGTATCCACAGGTAACACCACATGCGCCCTCCGGCCCTGCCAACCTTGATCTGCAATTTTTTTTTGGTGTTTAATTGTCCCTTTCCCATTCAAGAGCCGTTTCCTGGCTTTGCTGGCAGAAGGGAAGGACACTGGAAAGCGCAGCTGTGGAGTCTGATTCCCATTTAGTACCGAGGGCCTCTTTACCCAGCTCCAGCTCCACCGAAAGGCTTAAATGCAAATGGGAACCAGGCCCTTGGAGGGCTCACTTTGAACAGGTTATATTCTCACCACTTTAAACAAACTTTTAAGAGAGGGGAGCAACTGAGCTTTAACCAGTATAATATGGCAGGGGCTGATGGCTTAGGCCTGATCTTTTCCTTGTCCCGGCCTTCCCGACACCCTGGGCACTGCTGGAGAAGAGCTGAAGGGTCAGGGTCAGGCAGCCAACTGCAGCAAAACAGAAACCTTTTTTTCACTGAATAAATATAAAGATACTGTATATGAACAAAAAATGAAGCATGTCCCACAGAGGATTTTAAAGCTTCCAAAAATATTCCCTCAGCCCTTGCCAAAGGTAATACAGCCAGACTTTCCATGGAAAGCATCATTGTGCACGGTGAGGTTCAAGGAGGTCGCTCTGCTTGAAGTGCACAAACAGCCAGCGCCCTGTCCTGTCCCTCCTCTCCACACACACACTCTGCCACCAGGAACAAGTGCCCTTTTTTTTTTTTTAAAAAAAAAAAGGAAAGAAAACAACTTTCTTCCCTCAAAGGTGGTATAGAATTCACCCTCGCTGTGCAGCAGTAGCAGCTACAGCTTGTATTTACAAGCAGCCCCCTTAAGAGGACTTGAATGGCTGTTTATAGAACACCCCAACACCAACAGGCTTGCTGAGGGGGTTCTGTATTTTTGGAGGCTTTTCTAAGCCCTGCTTTCTTCCCCATCCCTAAAGCAGTGGCTGTAACAGATCCTTCACTAAGGAGGTGGGAACCTGGCTGCCGAGAGGTTCCTGTAACACAGGCATTACTCCACACTTCTTGGAGGGCTGGAAAATAACCCTCTTTTCTACAGTTGCTGCCTTCCACCTAATTATCCCCAAAGCTTTGACTTGTAAACACCTGACCTAATTCTTTCCACGGGCAGTTTTTAATAACAGAAATTCTTCAAAAGTGTCTTTATGATGCATCACACCATGGTACCTTGTAAATAAGCTGTGGGCCAGCCGAGCATTTCACGGGGAAACAAGGCAAAGACACTTAGTCACTGAATATTCAGCTTTAGGGAGAGGCACCACAGTGAGGTCAGCCCAGCTCAGTCCTCAGCATTGGAGCTGGATGATCCTGTGGGTCCCTTCCAGCTCAAGGTGTTATGTGATTCTGTGATCTGAAATTCCACATCCGAGCTCTGCAGAGGAAGGAAAGTCCTTAGATCTTGTCCTTAGAACAACACCGTGTCCACGTAGATTTCCTTTCACTTTGGGATCACAGAGCTTTCTATAAATATGTATCAATGAAGCTGCAGAATTGACTCAACGCTTAAGTTACAGGGGGGTATGTAAAGAGAAGATCAGTGCTTCCTGAGTTTCCTTTTCTCAGCACCATGAGCACCCTGTGCTGGGCACTGGGCACATCACAGCATGGAATCAGCTGTTCCTGGGCGCTTGTACATGTGGCAAAACCTGGGAGCCTCTCCAGGAGATTAGCAGGTTCCCCTGGAGCAGCACCACATGCCAAGGGAAAAGTTGGGACAGGAACCCTGATGTCCCCAGTTCCCCATCTCATACTCCATCCTGTGCATTCTCCTGGCACTCTGGAGCAGAGCTGATTTTGCAAATCCTCCCTATTTGCATTTTGGATTTGTATATATTTGTATACGGCCGTGCCCAAACCTGAAGTTGTTTTGGCAGCAGAAATACACCTAAATTTGTGATACACCTAAATCTGTGGTACACCCAGATTTGTGAATACACCTAAATCTGTGAATACCCCATGTTCAGCTGGGCTGAGCCTTGGACCAGCGACCTTTGGGGTGACCCAGCAGAGGGGGAGAGCTCTGAGAAGACCGAGGGGCAGGGAAGGGAGTGGGAGAGATTCCTGCTGGCTGGAGGGAGGGAGTTAAGGAACAGGCCTGGAGAAAGAGTTGCCGAAAGCGTTGCAACACGAGAGAAGCTCTGCAGGCCTTTGATCTCAGAGCCGTTCTTGAACTGTCACTTTAATGATGTGTCAAAGACTAAAAAGAGTTGAGATTAAGAATACTGGAGCCTGGGGAGAGGAGAAGGCCATTTTAAGCCCGCTGGGTCTAAGCTGGGTTTCTGGAAGCTTTTAGACCCTTGCTGCACACTGTGCACCAGCACAGAGCTGAAAAACAGGTCACATTTTGGAAGTCCTGTGCCACGGTTTGCCTTATAAAAAGCCTGCATGCTCCCTGCACGGGCAAATCCCTGCCTGCTCCAGACGTGCACGTGCACGCTCTGCTCCAGCAAGTTCTCTGCACAAAAGGCTCAAGTGAGTTGTTTTCCCGAGTTTCCCTGTGGAATGCTGTCTCCCCTTTACGGCGTGTCCCTAAAGCAATGCCACGGCTGAGCTGCAGGGCCAGGTGGTGGCTGGAAAAGGGACAGATCTTCCTTAAAACAGCCCCAAGTGCAGCAAACATGGGCAGTTTTATCAGCCCGCGGCTGGCAGGACATTTGGGCTCTCTGCAACTGCATATATTTCATTAATATCCCAGCCAGCTTTCATGGCATTACCATCAGGTTAATCTACTTTAGATTAATGAACCTCAGTTTCAGCCAGGCAAGCTAATTAAGATGATTTTCTTTGAACTTGTTCTAATGAATGTATTAATATCATTCAGGGCTTCTTTTGGAGCTACAAGCATGGCCATGTTATTCCTGAGAAGAGGCCAAACATTTTTTATTAGGGAATCATGTGCTGTGCAAAGTCTGGGACTGCCTTGCCTTTGTTTTCTCTGTGCTGCACCTTTACAGTGGCTGCAGAGACAGCAGCCCTTTGCTTTGCAGATTTTGCTGTGGCTCCACAAGTCACGAAAAGTTCAGGAGTGCTTGGCACACGCTCAGGGTCTGGTAAAAAATACTAGGAAAATTTACTATCAACTATCTCTTGTTCTTAAAACACATTTAGATTTTTTAACTACTCCCCCACCTCTATTCCAACAGAGAGAGATTCAAATACAGAATCATTTGGGTGGGAAGGGACCTTAAAGCTCCTCTCATTCCACCCAACAGTATCTTTTCCCCAGGTAACAAGAGGTGGAAGAGGAAGAAATGGGAAATGGCCTCCAGTGGAGCTGGGGGAAGTTCAGGTTGGGTATCAGGAAAAATTTCTTCGCTGAACAGGTGGTCAGGCATTGGCACAGGCTGTCCAGGGCAGTGGTGGAGTCACCATTCCTAGAGGGATTGAAAAGATGTGACACCTGGGGACCTGGGTTAGTGAGCCAGGCCTTGGCAGTGCTGGGGGAACGATGATCTCAGAGGGCTTTTCCAGCCTCGGTGACTCGGTGACTCCGTGGTGTGGGGCTGGGAAGGCAGCAAAGAGGGGAAAGGTCTCCAGGGCAGGAGCTGTGCAGAGCTCCAAGGGAGAGAAGATGGGAAGGAGCCAGGTGTGAGGGGTCTCTGGTGTGCACACCTGGGCTGGGTTGGCAGGGACCTGGTCCCTCAGCAGGGCACAGCCCAGGTGCTGCTGAACCACACAGACAGGGATTTTCCAGGTGATCCTGCGGCAGCCTCCCGTGTGGGTCAGGCTGCAGGTCCAGGCCCAAGGCCAGAGTTCAAAGGAAGGAGAAATAACTCAAAACTTGGCTTCATTACAAACTCACACTGGCCTCTGCTCGGCCTCACACTGGCCACTGCTCGGGAATCACCGGGGCTGGCGTTCTGACCAAACGTAAGGAATGCACAGGGATAAACACCGTGGGGTTGGTCAGCCTCTGGCACTGACAGCACTGTGGGGGTCCCCACATCCCTCGGGGAGCCACTGGAGACAGTCTGGTGAATGACCCCTTTCTCCAGCCCCAAAGACACCCCACTTCCCTCAGCCTCCACTATCCCAGCCCAAGGCTTGGGAGCAGCTTCCAAACCCGAGTCCCTGGACACGCACAGAGACATCGTTCCACGGATCTGGCTTAAATAAGCTCCTTAATGAATTGTTACTCTCATGAAATGAGAAAACCACAGGTCCCATCTCTCACAGTCACAATCCCTCAACATAAATAAAATAAACAGCCTGGAAACAGTTCTATAAAATTATATTGCCACACAGGTATCATTCAAAATTGGGGAGTATGGTTCCTTTTTTTTTTGATTTCCCTAAGTAACCAGCCTGCAATCAGTGTGCCAGGCCAAGGTGGAGTTTATTTATAAATGCACATTTATGATGAATCATTGGAGGAAATGCAGGCAGACTGGAGACAAAAGTCTGCAGTTGCTAAACCAAATAGGAAATGCTCTTTACATCTGCCTCTTCAGTTGGCATCCACTTCCCCTCCCAGTCTCCTTTCTGCTGGGTAGGCCTGTTTATTTTTGGGCTACTTTTGTTTGCAAAGCCAAACAGACCTTCTGATTTTTTGTATTTACCTCTCTTTTTTTTTATTTGTAAACAGCATTTCTCACTTATTCAAGCCCCAGATTATTAACAGTGGAAATCGGGGCACCTTCCTGCACAGAGTTGTTTACTCTCTTCAGGGAAAGCAAAGCCACAGAGTGGAAACAGGGTGGAAAAACAGCCTTGTTAAAATGATACACAAATAAGGACAATGCTGGAACTACCCTGCCAACTATGGAAGAATTGTCATCTCTTTTCTACTAGGTTTATTTTAAATATTACTAAATTGAAATGAATAAATTGGCACAAATCACTAAATTAGTATTATGTGTATCTCAGGCCAGGCTGGAGGGTGCCCTGACCCTCCAGGGAATGCCATCCCTGCCCATGGCCCTGCTTGGAACTAGGTGAGCTTCAAGGTCCCTTCCAACCCAAACCATTCCACGATTCTCTGTCTCTAGGAAGTTTCCAAGTGACAGGACACTACTCAGCGACACTCCCATTCATTTTCACTTCTTTTTCCCCAAACTGGCCCTAGCAAAGCACCTCCCACTAAAGGAACAGGCATCTTGTGTTTTGTGGATCTCCAAGGGGACATCACCATGTCCACGAAGATCTTCACACCACCGAGCAATGAGGAATCAGCAGCACTGCAGGAGAACCCACGTCCCTCCAAGGTACCCATCCCGCATGCTGGACATGGGGACCTCACCCATGTCACCCTGCAGGTTTTAGAGCTCTGCTGCTGCAGTGAAATATTTACTCTGCTGGAATATGAGCTGATGTGAGATAAGGAACAAGCTCTGGTTCATAAACCTGTCGTTTCTCCCAGGGCCGGTACTCCCTGTGTGTGTGTGTGCATATCAAACGTGCACATCAGCTATTTGATCACCACTGCTCAGTGCAGAATTTGTATGCAGAAAGCTGGCATGGCCTTTCTTTCCTCCAGGAGACTTTAAAATCCTTCCAGCCCCACTGGAGAGAGAATTCACACTGCCAATTTTTCTTTTTTTTTTTTCCAAAGGTTTTATAGAATGTGCTATGCGTGCAAAACGCAGCCTTTAACTGCTAGAAAAATACAGGCATTTGAAATGCGAGCAACAGAAATAGAGGCACACAAAAACAGAAACAAAGAGGGCTGATTTGATCCACTTCAGAGCCACTGGAGGAAGAAGCACCCTGGTAACGGTGATCAATGGTAAACACAGATTCTTATTTAGGGAGGCCAGAGCAGCGCCTCTTGTTTCTGCTCGCTTTTTATAGCAGGTTAAAAAATAACAATATTGCCGTGGAAAGATGACGCGAGCAATAACTTCCCGCTGTCTGAACAATTGGAGCAGTCAAGGCAAGCCCAAGGAACAAAGTGAGGGACAAAAGCTCTCCCTCACTTGGGCCGAGGGACCGCTGGAGCCTGTGGTTTGTCGGCGCTGGAGGGGCAGTGCTCATACTTCTGCAATCTTGGGATTGTGGAATGCTCTGCCTCCCCCTGACCTTCAGAGCACGGATCTGGCCAGGCTGAAGCAGCACTTCAGCAGCCTGACTGCTCTCAGGAGCTGTTTGGTCCTTTGACCCCCTTCACCGGCCCTTGGAAAGCCGTGGGAGTCTTCCTATTTATTTTACTGCCCTCAGGAGCAAGGCTTTGTTTGGGAAGGCAGCCTGGAGCAGGTTTAGGGACTTTACACTCTGAAAAGCAATCCCCCAGCCTTTCCCCTGCCCGTGTTTTTATAAAGAAGAACTTTTTCTAAGCAGCACCAGTGGCCAAACCCCTCACATCAGCTCCTGTCCCATCTGAAGGGCCGCGGCCGCTCCTCCTGCCAGGTCTGGCCCCAGGAATGGACCTTTGAGCGGGGTCACGGCTCCTGCCTGCCAGCACAGTTCCCCGTGCCAGGGCTTCCAGAGGCACTCCAGAGCTTTCCAAACTGCACAGGCATATGTTTGAATAACAGCCTGCTCCCAAAATTAAGAAGAGCTGTATTATGGCTCCTGCCAGAAATAACGTAAACGAATGTTACTCTAGGAATGGGGCTGGGGTGACCACTTTCAGTGCCATTTTCAGGACACTGAGGGGAACTTGCTGTTCTTTAAAAAAAATAATAGCTCAACTAATGAAAAACCGATAAGAAAATCATTCAAATGCCAAAAATTCTCTCTCACACAAACCAAGCACTAATTCTTGCGATACTATATATATTTATTGGTTAAAAGCACATACCAGCCTGTCTAAATCTGTGATTGGTGCCTAGTTTATAACACCTTTGTGGCTTTTAGTTTCTCACCAAGACACATCAAAGCAGGGGACACTTAGCCAAGGAAAACTTCATTGTTAGTATTAACTCACTCCAAGAAAAAGATTTTTGGAAGTTTGAGAATTTTTCACTTCATGGCAATTGTTGATTAATGAACCTCAATGGACTACAGCCTAAAAGAGGACTTTGTTAATAAAAAATGCTAAACAGTGCAGGCAGAGTAAGGAGATACTTTCTTTGAACCTAATTGATATAAAGGCGTACACAAAGAAAAGACCTGTGAAGATGGATTTATTCAGTGCGATCCTGTTTGCTTTCCAGTTCTGCCTCAGGCTATTTCTACTTGCAGAAAAACCCCAGTTACTGAGGAGAGGAGGAGAAATCAGAGAATCACAATATAGCTGGAAAGATTAGAGCACTTGGGACATACTTAACAATGATATTTAGGACAGGCAGAGCTTTGCCCCTCTTGGCTACCCCAGCACGGCTGTTGGAGCAGGGCAGGACCAGGGGCCAGGGCAGTGACACTTTCGAGCAGGGATGGGAGCACCAGGATCCTGGGGAACTCTTCCTGGCCCTCTCATGGTTTTGTTTGGAGAAGTCATCTAAGACCTCCGAAACAAAATGTATTAGTCTGAAATAATGAAATTATTAATGAAAATGACTCATTACACTGGGATGATCCAGTTAATTCCTGTTTACACACTGGTTTAGGCTTCCTAGCAGAGAGGTACCATGTGGAAATGCAATTTTTTTGCTGGGAGCAGGTTGTGCTGATGCTGCTCAAGTTAAACACCCAAACCAGTGCAGACTGGGGCTGAGAGACCTGCACACACAAACCAAGCCTGTGCTGGAGGCAGCAGCGTCCCTTCCAACCCTCACCATCCTATGAGCATCAGTCACCACAACTGTGAGAGTCCAGACTTTCTCTTACACTTCCCAGGACTGGGAGGAGGCTTCTGAGCAGAGTTTTGTTCAGCAAGAGAGTTTGTGAGGAAGCAGCAAGGCCCAGCAGGCAGAGCTTGAGGTCAGGGTGACCTCAGCCATGTCCTTCCTCTGATCACAGAATCCCAGACTGGTTTGGGTTAGAAGGGACCTTAAAGCTCAGATCATCCCGTCCCCTGCTATGGGCAGGGACACCTTCCACGAAAACAGGTTGCTCCAGCCCCCGTCCAACCTTGCCTTGGACAATTCCAGGGATGGGGCAGTGACAGCTGTGACCCCGAGCTCCCTTTCCTCACTCATTTTTGAGTTTGTTAATGTGACTGAGAACTGTGATCAATGAAACACCCAGGCAGCCCTAGACAGAGATCAGCCCACGTGAGGATGAGGAGCCCATCTGGGTCTGTTCCAGCTGGAATGTGTGCGAGGGTCTGGAGTGCCCACTGCCAGAACCCTGATCCTTTCCTTCGGGGCTCTGGAGAGCCAAGTTTTCGTTGTTATTTTGAGGTGCCTGTCGCAGACAGGGGGGTGGGAATGTAACATTATGGTACCAGGCTGTGTATTTAGGGAGGCTGCATTGCAGTCAGAGGAAAGGGCTGTATTATGGAAATTATACGGGAAGAGATATGCCCAGGCAGTGCTGGCCGTGCTCTGCACTCTCAAATCTCTGTGTCAGGGGGTTGTTAGATGATGGGAAGAGGCTGATGTTTACTGTGGAATGCCCTTTCTGTCTATATGTTTCTGAGAAAGAAATGAGAATTGTGTTCCTTTGTTAAATTCAGTATTTGTATCCTGCCTCTGTGATAAGGAGCAGTCTATAAATCATGGAATAAAACAACTGTAAATCATCATCCAAGCTATTAAAGCCTCTTGGGTCTTTAACAGATTTTCTACCCCCACTAGTTCATAAACACAATCCAAAATGTCACCCAGACACTTCTTCCCAAGGCCCAACTTTTTATTTTGGGTTGGGAGTCTGAATTCACAGCAGATCCAAGGCAGCATTTACCCCAGATGGGTGTTCCATATCTCACTGCTGTGTCTGTGCTCTCCCTTTACCCTTCAGCCCTCTCAGCAACACCACACACGGGCAGACCGATTTCTCTCCAGCTTGGATCTCTGATTTCCTTAGACCACATACAGGAAGGGTTGTGATTGTAGTAACTGAATATTGGGAATTTTTAGCCTTATCTAGAAAACAGATTCGAACCAGCCCAACCAGATCTCTTATAGAGTAGTTTCCAAGCATTAGGTGGTACCTTGTATATTATAAGGCCCTTAGACAGAAAAGATCCTTTCTGCACCACTCAGTGGGAAAAAAATCCTCAATCCCTCTCCCTCAAAGCACCCACGGAGCAGCAGGACACAAGCCAAACCAGTTAAGTCTCCATTACCAGATATGTTGGAGAACCCAACTTCCCAGGCAGAACGGTGGGATGAAGGGCTGCCCCTGCCATGCCAAGAATCCTCTCCTTAGACAGATTGAGAGGACAGGATAAGTTGGAAGAAAAAGAAGTATCTTTGGCAAACCCAGTTCCAAGGGTTTTACTGTCAAGATGTTGAATAAATGAAATAAATAACAGGGGGACTGCGGAACATCCCCAGCTGTCTTTCTCCGTGGAAGGAAGATGCACTTTATCCTCTGGGAACATCCCTAGTATCTGCAGATTCCCATCCAAACCCATCCATGGCTTAACTTTGTGGAATGAATGCTTTGACACTGAACTAAATTCTCTGTTGTTTCAGCAGGGAACAGGAATATTTGAGGGGCAGAATCAGAGCAGATGGCAGTGATGGGACAAGTTCATCTGAATGACCACTTGCACCCCTGCCAGGGATGTTGGAGGTAGGAAGGGCTGGCTGAGTATCCAATTCCTTCTTCTTCCAGCATGCAGCGTGCCTGCTGCCAATTCCAGGTGTTCAACAATAATGCAGCAGTTACTCCCAAGTAACACCTATAATTTGAGTCACTGGGACATTTCCTCTGGCATTTCAAAGCATATGGAAAGGAATGTGAAAACCTTTCATTAGCCACAGGCAGGCGGCCACTGTCAGAATCTCTCAGAAGCGCCCTAAAATTTTTCCAAAAAACATATCCATGTCTCCAAGCTGCTGGGCACCAGACACCATTGGAGACCATGGATGGGAGCAAAGCACTGATTTCTCCATACAGGAACAACCTCTCCTGCCCTCTGGAAGGGTTTCAACACCAGAACATGATGTTCAAATCACTAATCCTCATAAAGCATCACCTGTGCTGTCTTAGGGAAGACAGATTCCCTCGCCCCCGGGAATGACAGCTCCTTTCCCCAGGAAGGGCACGTAGGGTCAGAGCTGCGGGAGGTTTCTATTCTGCTTTTCTGTCTCTGTCTTTTGTGGAAAACCTGCAGCCTTTCCTGCTCCTGTGATGCACAGAGTTGCAAATCTCTGTCCATATTCCATGGGATGGGCATAACTTGCCAGATTTTCTGTTTACTATGGAATTTCTACACAGCTTCAAGGAACCCCTATATTTTATAAGAAAACAGAGTGGCATATAAAAACATTCTTAGTGCTGGTTTATTTATACAATTAATGGTCAACAGAATAAAATGTACTTTCATGCACTCCACCTCCCTGCCCCAAAAGTCAGTTTTGTTTGACAGACAGCTTTGTTCCACACTCTCATGGGGTGCATTAACCTCTGCAAAGTCCATGGGTGAGTTCAGAATTGGCATCATCCCTCCTGCTCCTGCAAAGAAAATCAAGCAAGCTCAACACTGAGCCCCTCTGTCCCACCAGAAGGGAATCACTGAGCTTCTCTTTCCCACTAGAAGGGATTCTTTCAGTCTCATCCCTTGGTCCCACCCTGCAGCTCCGTGGCAGTTTGAGGCTGCTGAGTTATGCCAAGTGGGAATGCTGCCTGTCCAAAGGCCAGCAGCAGCTCCTGGGACTGGGAATTCCCACTTGGGAGCACAAAGTCTTTCTTGATGGGCCAGTCACTGATGTTCTTTGCAGGGCAGCACTGAAGATGAAGTTCTGTGGGTAGGTTTTACCAGCCCTGTGTTCCTCGTGGATCTGCAGCTCATCATGTGCTGTGAATCTGCCATGGATCCAACTCTGTTGTGGATTCCAGCCTGGAAACCCAACAGAACCACGGGCCTGAACTCAGGACACTGAACGTTCAGCCTTGAGTCATTTCAAGTCCCAGTTTATAAAAAGATGTCAGAATCTACAGGAGTTTCACAGGAGCCCCTTTTACTCCTGGTTTGCTCCTGGCTGTACAGTGCATGATTGGGATGGCCATCCTGCTCCTCTTCCTCCTCCTCCTCCTTCTCCTCCTCCTTCCTGGAGCCATGTGCTCCAATCCAAAGCCAGTTAATGGTGCCCAAAGTCACCAAAAATCCAGAGTTAAAGAAGCGCAAACATGAGATTTACAAGAAGTCAAAGAAGCAAGATCTGGAGAACAAAGCTGAAAAGTGAAATTAGATCTGTAATGGCAACCAACTCCCATCTGAGAAGTTCCTGGGCATTTTGTCCCTAAGTTTAGCATCCCAGCTAAACTGGTTTAAGAATGGATAAAACCAATATGAAGATGTCTACACTGAGGCTGTCTAGGAGTTTAATTAGATCAATTTGAAACTGATTTCGTTAAACCAGCGAATGTTTCGTAATATGGACCAGACTTTGAATTTCAAGCACTTCAAACCTCATTACATGTACCCTTTATTATAACAGTGCTTCCCTCCATGCTCTCATGGCAGATTCCTGCCTCCTGAGGTTTGGGCTGGAATGCCAACAATTTATTTTAATGCAGTTCAGACATTTTAAAGCTTTGCTGAGCTATCCCCGAAAAAACCCACTGATAGTAGGTGGCAAGCACCCTGAAATGATTAGGGTCTTTCTTGTTGAGGAAAAAAAGATATTTGATAGAAAAAAAAAAAAAAAGCAAAACTGATGAGAACAGGATAAGCATTAATGGAGAAAAGGCATGTGTTGGAGTGCAAACTGGTTGAACTCAAATACTCAACATGAGCTACATTAAAAAATATCTTTGCAGAAAAATGGTCACTGGGCGTGTTGTTTACTTAACAACTGGGGTCACTGGGTGTGTCGGGGGTTTACTTAATTCAGAGTTGGAGCCACGTTTCCCCTTTCTTATTTCCATGTCCCCACTGCACTTTATTCCATCCCAGTTTTCCTTCCCATCACCTTGTTGGGCTCACGCTGCCGAGACGCTGGGCACCAGCTGGCACCATCCCTGTGCAGCGTTTGATCCTTCCTGGTCCTGAGTCAATAAAACGGCTTTTGCTAAATTGCTGCAGACGGGAGTGGGCTGGCAGCAAGGAACAGCAGCGTGTGGTTAACCTGGGAGTGGGATGGCGTGCCATGTTTGGCTGACTCAGCCTTTAGAAGCCATGCATTGATACCAGGGCTGGTGTCTCGAGGTGATTAATCAGCTCTGGGAAGTGACAGCTCATTTTGAAGAACACGAACGAGCTCTCTCTCCATACAGTGAACAGCTCTAAACTGAAACAGGCACTGCCCCAAACAGAAATAATCCAAACAAGGCCTCTCCTTCCCCATGGCTGCTTCAAAGTGTCACCTCTTTACCTTTGTGGAAGAGAGAGAGCTGCACTTCGTGAGAAATGAAAAACCTGAGGAACAAAAGTATCTCATTCAGGAACTCCAATCCCAATCCACAGCACTTTTTAAAGCAGAGCATCCCTGTATTTAAGTCACAACCAGCATTAAAGTCAGGAAACACTAAAACTTCCAACCATTAAATGACCCTTTTCCTGCTCTAGTTATCCAAGTTCCCTGTATTATAACGTGAGACTTTAACCAAGTAGCAATAAATATGAATCTTGTGACCCTCCAGGTTTTACCAGCCTCGCAGAGCTTCTATGAAACCCAAAGCACGGCCACAATCCTGTTTGGATTTTTAAATAGATCCCTCTACAGCTTCCAAGAAATAACGTCAAGCAGAGGACTTCAGTGGGGTCTCTTTGTGGGATGCCTGGGAATGGCAGGAACAGCAGGGAGGATGTGGATATATTATCTTACTCCAGAAGGGACTAGAGGGGAAAAATCCTCCTTGCTGGGTTTGTGCCTGAACAGCCCAGAAGTTGGTGGGAAGTTTTCGGGCCAGGAGAAAGCAAGAACAGGAACGACTCAGGTGTTGGAAAAGCAGCCTCTAAGTGTGGCTGAAGAGGTACAGAAGATGCCAACAGAGGCTGGGAAGATGCTGGCACTGCCCAGGGCAGAGTGGAGAGGCAGGGGCTGGAGGGAGATGGGCACAGAGCTGGGAGCCAGCGGCTCCAGGGGAGGCTGAGGAGGGAGGAGGGAGCTGTTTGCTTTGGATTTTGTGCCTGTGTTTTTGCTGCAACGCCCCAGGAAGACACAGCAGGGAGTGAACTGACCAGTCTGGTGAACTTTTTATATTCCTTTTGGCCTTTTAATACCCTGAGAAGTGGAGGATCTTTTATTTTTAAACATAGCTGAAGGGCTAAATTAGCATTTTGGCAAGGGAAGTGAGCCTGGAAGGCAGCAGTGAGGGAAGCAACTGTTACCTGGAGCCAAAACTGAATGGAAACTCAGGCAGAAATCCCACCAGTGCTGGAATCCCATCCCTAGTGAAGAAGGTGAGGGGCCCAAGAGAAAAACCTGCCCGAGCCTTTGCAGCATACCCTGTTGATGAAGCGCTGGCAGTGAGACACACCTCACTCAGGCAGGTTTTTCCCACGCAGGGCAGAAGCTCTTCCCTCCTGTATCCATCACCCAGCGAGCTGGAGGCCTCCAAACCCACCCCACAGTGGGCTGAGGGCTAAACCTGCAAATTGGGTGATGCCAGGTATGTTCATGGAGCACCTGGGCACCACCTTTTGCTTTTGTGCACCCTGGTTGGAGCACCCCACTAAACACAAACTCGACCACCTGTTTTAGCAGGAAAGCAGAGTGGCACCACACACAAGGAATTCAGCTGGAAAACGGTCACATGGAATCAAAGAATCCCAGGATGGTTTGGGTTGGAAGGGACCTTAAATCTCCCAACATTCCAGCCCCCTTCCATGGTTCTTCCTCCGTGTGCTCATGCCAGGAGGCAGCACTCAGGTCACTCAACACCTCCACACTCTGTCGCAGACACGCTCCTCATTCCCAGCACAGGCCACGCCTGGGATTAACGTCCCCAAATCCCACCTGACACCCATGCCAGAGGTCATGCACACAAACACTGCACAGCTCTTTTCCTGAGAGGAACAGCTCATCCCAACCTGCAGCGTGCTCAGCTTTCCAAAGTCTGTGGTCGGACAGGAGCATGAGCACGAGCAGGCGCAGAGCAGTTCCCTGGGGATGAGGTTACTGGGAATACCCTGCATCCCATTCCTGTGCTGCTGCTCACCTCTCCTTTAGTTCCATGGCTCTGTGGAGTGGTGCTTTGGGGTCAGGTGTATTTTAGAGGTATCTCAAAGCTGGAGGGGATTCTCCCTGTGACCACCCCTTCACACCCCTCCGAGGCCTCCAAACAGAGTTGTTCAGCTCCATAAAAATCCTCTTTTTTATATATGGATGTGAGACAATACTGATACCCAGTGGCTGATTAAGTTAATTACAGTTGAGTAAATATCCCCCATGGTCACCCCCAGCATGGCACCCCAAGGTTGGCTCCAACCAGCAGCCTGTAAGCAACGGGATATTCAGTTCCCACTCATTTTTGGCATCCTTCTAGACAGAACTGATGCTAGAAACTGTTTTTGACTGGGAATCAAGTGCAAGTTATACCTACTTTGCAGAGTTAAAACATTAGCTCAGGCAAGGGCTGAATCCTTTAATCATTCCAGCATGTGATTTGCATTTGCCTTGGCTAACAAATGCCAAAGAGGCATTACCAAAACCAAAGCTGAATGCTGCTGAGGTCATGTTATGCTTTGTTCACAGCAATGTGCTGCACCTGGATATCAGTTTTTAAATGCAAACAGGTATGTTTTATCAATTTGTAGCAGGAAAACCTATGGTTTCACGAGACTGGAAAAACTTGGCTTAGCGTGAATCAAGATTCCAGGCAGAATGCACTGCAGCCCTTGGTGAGAAAGTTTCTCTTTATTTCTCCATCAATATTTTTCCTTCCCAAGTACATTTAATGTGAAAGAATTAATGAACAGCATAACAAATCCCTATACACCACAAACATTAGGCAGCACACAGACCAAGCCTTCCCAAGGTAAGCCAGCGGGTGAAGGTTGGAATTTATCAAAACTTGACAAAATAAACTGCTTAATTATGTTGGGGTGATTGCCATCATCCAACAATCCTCAGAGCAAAGAGCTTCTCAAGCCAGCCTGAGGGCAGTGGTAGTTCAGAATTTGCTGTTTAACCGTGGATTTCAAAAGTTTCCTGAATCTCATTAAGTCTATGGACTCCTGCCTGTTTTGCTGCTGACATTGATGAGCTTGGGCGACACAGGCCCAGAGCAGTGGCAGGTCTGAAGGGCTGCCAGAGCTTATCCCAGTGTCTCTCTTTGTTCACAAGATGCCTTTTGATATTAGAACAAACCCCAAAGTGCCCCAGAATACAAGTCTAAGCCCTAGGGCCACCAAATTGTCCTATTTCAAGGAAATGTGGAGCCCAAACCAAAGGCAAGGCTCTGTGAGGCGTGAGCCAGCTGGAAAGGGAGGTCCTTCAGGAACACCAGGAGCTCTCCCATCCCACCAAACACCACATTCCTACCGCACCCCCTCCCCAAAAGATGTGCATTCCTGCAGCTGTGCCAGGCTTGAGGTCACCAGGATCTGGACTCCGCTGCCTCGCTCTGGGTTGTATCTGGGCTCCACATTTGTCCCTTTCCTCGCCCTTTCCTCATTCAGCTGGTTATGACCTGACCCACTGACTCAGGCATGACATCTCCTCGGTTTTGGACTCTAAGTCCCTTTTTAGGCATTTAGAATGATCCCATGTTCCATCCCCGAACCTGCCCATGAAACTTAACACCAAAGATTAAGGGTCTTTCTTAATTACAGGAGATTTTTTTTTCCCCCAGCATAAACTGGAGAAAGGTGATTTCCACAGCTGCATTATTTACCTCAGACTTTACTAAAGCTGCTTTTATAGCAGTGCTAGAGGTTAAATCCTCTGTTATTTCCTACCCGACCCGACTTTACTCTATGTTACAGTGCACAGGAGTCAATTAATCCAAGCAATAAAAGATAGACCAGCAGCACAGTTTTCCAAAAGAGGACCTTAAATAAAAACAATACATTAAATTTTTAAAAAATAAAGAAAGAAAAAGAGAGGCAATGAGCTTCACTTGAAGTTGGGGAAAGCTTCTCCTCCACCATGATGGGATCAATACATCTCTGTCACATACCAAGGCTGGTGGTTCCCACCACGGATTCACCTCCTGCAGCACCCCATAGTTCCTGCTCTCTTTCTGCAGACCTTCCTTCCCTCCAGCTGAGCCCTGGGGTGTCTCCTGCTGGGTAACACCACCTCAGCCCTGTGGTCCCAGTGTGGCAGGGGGAGAGAGACACCTCCAAAGCACTGCCTGCTCCCTACTTGGACTCGATCACCTTAGAAGTCTTTTCCAGCCTCGATGATTCTATTTGACTTCCACCCTCCTTCCCACTGCCAGAGCTACTCATCCACAGCCAGTTTCCCTTCCAGTGGGGGAGAGGGTGTTCCCAGACTTGGCAGCATCCCTACTTTGAGAATTGATCAGGGATTTTGCTGGGGGAAAAGCAAGCAGAGCCCTCTCAAACCGTGCATGCAGGGATGAGCGGCACATCCCTCGTGCCTCTGGGCCAGCCACGGACGGTGGTTCCCTGTGCTGGGTCAGTATAAATAGATACAGAGTATCTGTACGAAAAAGCAGCCTTTGCTCTGGCCTGGCAAGGGTTCTAATGAGATCTCCCACAAACTGCGTCAGAACGTCAAGAGGATTTTATTCCCTGTAATTGAACTGTGTTCTTGCCTGTGTTCTCTGTCCCGCCCTTCAGTGCTCTCCTCTCTGAAAATTCCTTTGTTCAGCCTAAAGAGACATTTCATTAAATAAGAAATAATTTCTGGGAGTGGTAATTACAGCCTTTTTTTCAGATGGATGATATGTAGCTGTTCTGTTTTCCTTTCTGTTAGCAAATACAAAGAGAATCCCAGTGCCTTTCATTAGGTGTCAGCTCCAGCCACCCAAACTCTCAACAGGTCAGTTTTGATCCAGTTGAATTTGTTCTTTGGAATGACTGAAGCTGGAAGCAAAGATAAATGTGGCAATGCTCGCTGGCTGCAGGATGATCCATTCTGCCTCCCTGAGCTCTGCTACCCTTCGGAAGAACTTTTTTACACTGGTTCGGGTTGACCTGCTTTTTATTTTCTTCAGTGTGAGCTCAGCGCATGGGAAGGAAAAGGCACAAGGCTGAGAGAGGCAGGGAGAAGAGCCAGAGCCTGGATCCCATCCTGCACTGTGGCAGCTCGTGGCAGTGGAATTACACCCCAGTAAAGCACCAGCAGCACAAACCTGAATCTGCTCCAAGGTGTGCTCTGACCATCTGTTTGTTCCCTCTTGGCCAGGACATGACCGGCCTTCTACATGGGTGGGGGTGGGTAATGCCTGAAATTTCTGCCTTTTTAGTTAATGAGACACTTCATCAAGGTCTGGTTTTCTTCTGTGTTCCTCCTGCTTTGCTGAGCCCTCACTTTACAAATCAGAGCAATTAGCAGGGCTGCTAACAAAGCCTAACAGATACAGAGCCCACAGACACTGCTGTGCCCACTGATGCTCCCAGACTCCACAGGCAAACTCCCACTCCACAGGGAGCTTCCAGGCCAGCCTTTCCCAGAGGTATTTGCTTCCCTGCTCTAAGGCCAAGACATGCTCTTGGCATCTGCCCCTTAAAGCCTGCAGAGGCAAACACAGCAGCAGCAGCAGGACTTGGATCTGCTCAAAGTGTCAAAGGCAGCTCTGCCTGATTTTAGGCCTCTGAGGATTTGGGTTTTGCCAAACCAGGCATTCTTCTACAAGCCAGAAGCCAGTGTGAAAATCCACGGCACAGCACAGAACCGTAACCAGAGACTCTTCCCGAGCAGCATCAGGACTTTGAAGAAGGTGCCACCAGTGTGTCCCAGTATCTGCCAGTGAGTGACATTCTCCCAGGAAGAGACTCTCAGCCTGTGTCTGCTCTTTGGGACTGGTTTGCCACGAATGTTGCTGGGAATCACCCCTGGCACTGCTCTGACTCTTGGATGCAGCACCAGCATCCCCGTGGCCGCTGCGCCACGGCTTCCTATTTAACCTGGGTGCATTCCCAGGCTCACACTCTGAAATGGCCAAACTCAGCAGCCTCACAGAGATTAAATTCTTCAAGTTCCATGAAAACAGGCTGCCAGGTAAAGAAAACAGGGGATTTTTCTTTCCCCTTTGGAAGAGAGGGAGGCTGAGCATGGGCTCACAACTCTTCCACCACTGGAGATTCTCACAGGTGCTTCCCTGAGGATCCCAAAGTTCAGGGGTGTTCTGAGAACCACTTGTTATGAACCCCAGCCCTTCCTCAGAGAGCACATCCCTTAATCTGGCCAGAAGCTCTCTGGGAAGTCAGGAAAACTGAGATATAGGTCTTTTCCCCAGCAGATTTCCTGTGTGACCTGGGCAAGTCGCTTATAATCATGTGAGATCTAAGAAGTGCAAAACATCTTAAATTCCCTTAAGTAGAGGGGAAGCCTAAAGGTTTCAGAATAAGATTTGCTCATTTGCAATTCAGCCAAGCCTTTGGGTTTAATATCCCTACATTTGCAAAAAGCTGTCAGAGATCCTTAATGCCCTCCAGAGCTCACAAGCTCGGGTTTAGGTTTCAGCTGGAAGCCAATAAACAACCGAAAAGAGTGAAACAGCCACTTTTGTGTGAATCTGAAGGATGGTATTTCCAACAAGCAACATGGAAGTGTCATTAGGGTTGCCTACAAACTCCCTACAACATGACATAAAATGACCTGAGTGTTTTAGCAGTGAGGATGAGGAGACAAACTTAGCATGGCTCCTTCTAGATTCCCCTTTCCCAAACTTTTCCAATTAACCCCCCAGTCACGCTCGCTGCACTGCTCTCACTACACCTAGGCAAATAAAACAGGAGTAAGCAGATATGCCCAACTTGTTTAAGCTCAAGTAGCAAATTCCAGCTGGCAGCTTCCAAACCATGCCTCTGATTTATTGGCATTTCAAAATGTTTTACAGAACCACGGTCCACTGGCACCAGAGCCTTGTTACACTCAGCAGAGAGAGGAATAACATAGCACTAAGCTCTTTATAAAGGTGCCAGGTCCTCAACATCCTTTTGGGGGGGACTCTTACAGCACAATTCAAGTGTTTCCAAGTAACTGTGTTTTCTGCCCAAACAGAAAACAGGCTGAAAAGGAGCCAAGTGAGCCTGGTCAGACCTGAGTTCCTTGAGGTATGTTTCAGCTGTGAGGTACAAGACACACAAGTGAGCTCCAAGAACAGCCCTGGCCCCAGCAAACCCCATCCCAGCAAACCCCATCCCAGCAAACCCCATCCCAGCAAACCCCATCCCAGCATGATCATCCAAAGCCCTGAAGTCTGGATGACGTCTTAATGTAACAACATCTGAAAGCACAGGGACTTTAATGATGGCAGGCTTCTGAAATTGAAGAAATTTCATGGTGCTAACTCAGGGAAAGCCCAGGAAAACCTGGAGCAATCATGCACAAGCTGGTGAAGTGACTGGAGTAAATTGGGAAGAGAATTCATCTGCAGTCCTTGGCAGGAAGGGAAGAAGGGACCACACATAGAGCCCCAGCACTCTCCCCTCAGCCCTAGGTTGTGCCTGGGGGACCCGTGTCGTGTGTGGGTTTTACTACAAGAAAAGGCATCTCTGAACCTTGTTGTGAAGCCAAAGCTGGACAAACAGGTTTCCCATCTTCAGCCCAGACAGCTACAAGCTGTGGTGTCAGGCAGTGCAATTCCTCCCTTCACTCTTTTGTCCTTGTCCCATTTAAATCCCACAGCTGCTGATGTGCCTCTAAAAGCCGTGGCCTGAGTACCCCTGGGAAGGAGAGGACAGAGCTTTTGGGCTGTGGGTTGCCTCCTGAGACCTTCCACTTCTATTTTATAGAAACTGGAAATTACTGGATGCACTCTGCATCCCCCTCAGAGAGGCACAGCTGTAACTGGGGAGGAGGAAATTTTAGCTGTTGGAAAGGCTGACATGGAGTCAAATAGGAACACCCCCACAGCGTCCATCACTCCCTCCCTCCTCCTGCCTGGCCCATTCCAGTCTCCTCCAGTTGTCAGGAAACCCCACACCAGTAACAGGCAGCACTGCCACTGTCTCGGCAAGCAAAGGCTCCGTGCTCCAGAGCTCGGGGTATTTATGCAATCCTGGCTGGCTCGGAGCCCACGCGAGCTTTATTTATCTAATGTCTGCACTGCAGGCGATGAATTCAGAGAGAAGGGATTATTAGAAGACAACACACAGAAAGGAGAGGAAAAGAGTAAGTGAGAAGTCCAGTGGAGCGAGGCTTTGCTGCGCTCCCAGCTCTTGATGGGCGGCGATCGGAGCAGCGGAGCCGGGAGAGCCACGCGCAGCCCCGAGCTGGAAGGGTCCTGGGCAGGGTCCCTGTCACAGCCTCGTGGGGACCCTTCCCAGCAGAGCAGGAGAGAGCAGTAAATTCCACTAATTGCCTCAACCCGCTTAATTATGCAAGAAAAGATGTAAAACAAAAATTAATTCCATGAAACCAGTCCACGAGAATTATCCTGAAACCTTAAATCGGCATTTCCGCAACAATTAGAAGTTTCTCTAGGACCCTTTTAATGTGGGAAGGAGTCTTGAGTCACTGTTTCATGTCATGTTGTCAGAAAAAAGCTGTTTCCTAGAAAGAAAACCACCTACAGAGACTTGATAGTTGGCTGAAAGGATTTAAATTTCCAACATGTACCTAGAAGGGAAATATATCCCCACAACAACGGCCATCCCAGAACTGCCTGCGCATTAAGGAGATAATAAACCCGTGGGATCACAACCCTTTCGGGGTGGAAATGTCAGAGCATAATAAACCTCTGTATTCTATTTTCTATTTCTATTGCTATCTTCCCCTTTTCTATTTCCACCTTTGGATTCAGGACTCAAAATCCCATTAAATCTCATGCTTTAATCACCAGAATCTGCCACAGCTGCAAATCTGAACAGAGATGGCGTTTTCCTACCTCTACTTTTGATATCTGAAAGGGGGAAGGGGCTGTTTTGTTTTGCTTATGGGTAAGTTTAGGAGATGTTTGCTTTTGTCTTTAATTCCTGAAGTTATTACCCAGCTCTTAAGAAATATAAGAAAAGCACCAGCTAAAGCAATGGGTGAAATTCTGCCCGTGAGCATCCCTGAGTGGGCACTATCTGGTAAGAGTTATTATGCACAAACTGCCAAAGAAAACTCCTTTTGTTCCACCCTAATATTACCTCCAGCCTACAAAAAATCCAGTTCTCACACAAACCTGGATGGTTGTTTAAAACCAAGTTACCTCTAAACTTGTGCTGCTTTAGGAGTAAAATGCTCACTCCTCCAGCAGATGCAGGATTTGAGTCATGCCTTGTTTCCTTAGTGCACTTGGTTTTCTGCCTCTTTTTCTTTCTGTGAGCTCTAGACAGGGGGAAAAGTGCAATGTAAGGAACTCGCATTGCTGGGGCCTCAGTAATATCCGTCAGTAAACCTGTAATTAGATAGGGAGTCCTATTAATCTTGTGCATTGCCTGAGGGGCATTGCCAGCATCCAGCAAAACCTCTATTGATGAGGAAGGATTCCAAGCATGCCTGTATGAAAAATGAAAGAGATGAAGTATTTACTTACTTTACCCTTCCCTCAACCACTTATTCCCAACCAAGGGATACTCCAGACCCCAAGAGACTGAATTTCATCCTAGCATCAATGCCTGAACACAAAATGCTCAGCCTTTGGGTTTCTCCTTGAGTGCCTGTTATAACAAGTATTCCAAAGAAACCTCAAGGTGTGACATTTTCAGATGTAGCACTTTTTAATTTAAGATGTGTTAATGGAATGAGAACAGTTAACGCAAACAAGGATGTTGGTCAGTTGTGATAATGGAAGGCAGGGCCTGCTCATCCTTCCACATGATTCATAGCTCACATCTCATTCATCTGGCATCAAAGACGTGATTTATAGATGTTCTTTTTCTGCACACTCCACCCTTGTTTCCTGGAGAAGAGGGAATAAACTGTTTTATACAGAGGTAGGAATTTTTTTCAAATGACTCTGTACGGTGAGGGATTACTCTGGCCTATTATAGATAGCTGAAACACCCCAAAAAAGTTTTCTTATTGGGAAGGCATTTAATAAAACTGGCATTGTTTCTATTACACCTAACTGCCAACTTCATCACTTCCTATCTTCCCATTACTAGTTTTCTTTTTTTCCTTGGTTTCTTTTTCACATTCATTTGCCTTATTAGAATTATTTGAATGTTGGAAATAGAAAAGAGGCCATAAAGAGGCCAATAGGTGGAAACTGCCCATGCATAGGTGTTAAATACATTCAACAGAAAACAGCTGCGGCATTTTTTTACAAATGTGGAGAGCAGAACTGAGACAACTTCGCATTTTGGCCTCCGAGGCTTCTTATTTCATTTTTCAGCCAATTGCAGTATCCTTGTGAAAAGCATCCCCTGACAGCTGCTATTCCCCTGGTTAGCTTTTTTTTAGGGTGAAGGAAAATAATAGGATTACAGAATGGTGGGAATGGACTTTAAAGTTCATCTCATTCCACCCCCCTGTCCAAGGCAGGGACACCTTCCACTAGACCAGGTTGCTCATTCATTGATTGAATCCTGGACTTTGACCTGAATAGAAGCAGGACTTTACCCCACTGCTGTGAATTAGCTCTGCCAAAGCTCAGTAATTAAAAATGTGAGGAGTCTGACAACATGAGCTACCAAAGGAAACGAGGCACCAGCTCCAGGGTCTTGCACATCAGGGCTTAATCCTGGTAAGAATTGCAGTGTACACTTAGCATTAAACTGTTTTGGTAGAAATGAGACCATATAAAGATAATTAACATTAATTATGCATCCAAGTGTTTTGCATATCTAGGCCAAACTGCTCTGCAGCTGAAGGTTGAGGACCACAGGCTCAGAGCTATGCAAAATTCCTTCCTCACACGTGGCCACCGAACTGACAGTGGTTTGTGCAGCCCCGTGGACATTACTCAGAACTAACTTTCAAACTCTAACAAGTGTGAATGCCATATCTGTTAGGACTCCAAGGAGAAATCCAACTTGCCTGCAACATTTTCCCTGTGGGAATCCCACCCACCATGTCACAACCATCATTTTCAGTATTTAATGTCTCATTTAAAAAAAAAAAAAAAAAGAAGTGGCTGCCACAGCAATGAATGGAGCCCAATGTGTCCCCGTGTGTACCCGCAGGACCAAGAGGAAGTGAACTCTCCAGCTGAAGCACGTCTGTGATTTCAGCACAGGACTTGCTGAAAGTTGAATCAAAATGGGCCAATCTAATATTCTGTAGTAAATATTTTCCCTCTAAGGAAGTGGCAGGTTCTGAAATCTGCCCATTGTGGCAGTGAGTCAGGGAAGCTCATTAAAGCCGTTCTCAGGAGAGCAGCTGGGTGAGTTAAGCCAGAAAATTGCAAACTCCATTTGCCAGTCACTTTGCCAACACTTATATTTTTAACCCAGGGCTTTACACTTTGGTGCCCAAAGCCCTTTAACCAAAGTGCTGAACCACTGCGCTATTGACTGAAACTGCTCTTCCCAACAGGACCAAACAGTCTGGGAATGGGAATATTTTATCGTTATATGGTTTTATTTCATGCTGAGCCTGTGTGAAGGAACTCTGCTCTAAGAGGGCGCAGAGTCAACCAGGAAATATCTGAGTATTTCCTACCCATTCCTTGACATTTCAAACACACCCTCCAAGCCTTCCTTCCTTCCTTGGACATGCCTGAACCTGGTGCTGGGCTCCATCTACAAAACAAACTGCAAAAGCTGGTCACCCACGAAGTAATAAAGAGTTCCTAGGACCTTTTTCTGTTGGATGGTAAATCCCAGCAGCAAGTACTTCTCAATTTTAGTTCAGCAGATTTCTGTTCCAGAGGATTTTCCCTATGGGAAGAGCATTAGCTTAGGCATCCCTGTTAAACTCTGCATATAAATCTTTATTAGCGACACTGCCAGACAGATTATTAGAATCAAACATTTGTGCTCAAAGAGTTTGGTCTCTATAAACGTAATTCGAAAAGCCTTTGGGCCCTTTAAAATGCCATATGTTCTCCTATGGTTAAGGGCTGCATCTCCCTGGAGGCAGCAAAGCAAGGACTAAAAACTGATCATATTATTTAAAGCCTTGGATAACCAACTTTGCTGTCCCAGAAGGTTCTTTGGGGAATCTCACACGAAATCCATTCTTATCCAGCTTAGGGTTTGGGCATTTGTAGGCTCCCCACAGGAGTTCAGCCCCCTCAAAGCAGCCAACATGTCCCAGGAAGGTGTTGACCAAAAGGGAATCCTGTGATGCAGCTCCACAGAACTCCCGGAAAACGCACAGTGCAGCAAATACAACCCATCGGTTCTGGGATTTCAGGGAGCACATCCATGATGAGCAAAACTAACACAGGCTCGTTTTCCACTTGTCTGATTCCCAATCTTTCTTCACCTCCTTTCCCCGTGTGAATCTCTGATGCTTAATGGAAGGTGAGCTTGGCCTCCTCCCTCAGTGAGGTGCTCTCCCATTCATTCCCCTGCCACCTGTTTTCCCCCAACTTGTAGGAACAGATGCCTCTTTGAGATCCTCACCCTTTTGCTAAATCTGGTTGGAATTGGCCAGTGAATTCAAAAGTTATTAGACACACACATACACCCCCAGAGGCAGTGTGATCACACAAGGCTCATTTCCTTAGGATATTAGGCAAAAATGCCTACTTGAAAGCTGTTTGATGTTCGATGCACCTTTCTCCATTTCCTGGTTCTGCATGAAATGCCAGGGAGAACCAAAGACATCACAAGTAAAAGCCCATCCCCAGCAGACTGTTATTAGCCTTGTTTCTAGAGCAACTCTTGGCTGGATATCAAAACAGAACCTCCTCCCCCCTCTGGGGTTTGCTCACCCCATGCAGATCTGTGGGTGGCATCTCCTGAGGATCCTTCTCTGCAGATCCTGCTAGCTATACCAAGGTTTAGTAGAAATAAAATGTATTTATAAAAATATCCTATAAATATTAGTTTTTAGCTCACTGTATGAGTCAGGATGTTAATGTTGTTGCTCATATCACTGTCGCTGACTCTTAGGTGAGCCTGGTCATCAGGAGGAACATTCCACTGGTGTAGCAATAATGTCACTCCAGATGGACAAATCAATTACAAACAGCCACTTTCAGCCTCTGATATAAATCAGAGGCTTGAACTAAATCAGACACTTAAAGTTATTTAGAGGCAATGATGGAAAGTAAAACAGTCTTTCTGAGGATTTAGCATAGTTTATATAAATACTGCAGGTGAAACACAGCCCCAGTGGCGCGGGATGGAAAGAGAAATGAAACCCAAAAGGATGAATGAGCCACTTGGGGTTTATTCTGGGAATCAGAGGGATGAGGAGGGAAGCAGAGAAGTGCTGCTGCTGGTCCAGCACGACTCCATTTGGAATTATCATCTGTGCAGGGGCTGTTATTGGGGGGTTATTCCAGACAACTTCCACTTGTGGTCAGCCCTTAGACAGACTTTGATGAAGGTGGATCCCTGCTGTAAGGCATGTTTTCAACATTTAGCTCCAAGGTAGCAAAACCCTAAGCCTGCTCATAGCAGAATTATTTTAAGCCCTTAACCCCAGAGTGATGAACCAAATCCATGGTTGATCCCAAAACCATACCCTCAACTCATCTTGCATTCAAATCCCTCCTTCTGGAGATGCTGAGTTACCTCTGTTCTCATTCCCTTCAGTGAGAGTTGAGGCTGCTTAGCACAATACAGGATCAGACCTGTACAGAGGAAAAACTGCTCCAGTACCTGAAGAACCAGCTTTAAAAAGAGCAGCAGAGCCTGGGTCTGAGCTGGGAGCTGAATCCAGAGAGGGAGGCAGCAGATCCACACTCCAGTTAATTATATTAAATAACACCTTCTCGTAGATACCCGGATCCCTCTCCCTACCACTGCTGCCAACTTGGTGTCAATTATGCTAACGATGGGTTTCTTTTCAAAGGAGGAAGCAAAAAATAACATTCAGTTGAAACTGCAGGAAGAAACTTCAGTAGGCAGAGGGTAATTGTCCGAGCTGGAATCCAACTGGGGGACTGGAGTGAAGGACCCCTGCTCTGGCTGGGAGGGATGAGGGGAGCGTTAAACCCAAGGTGAGCCAGCCTGGGAGCTCTGTGAGTTGCCTGAAGGCAGCAGCTCTTTCAGCGCAGTATTTTCAGCACAGTCTTTGTTTTCCCATTCTCTGTCTTCCTGAAGAGCCAGAATTGTGTTTTTCAGATAACCACACTGCAAATGGAGAACTATGAAACCACAGAGATCTATTTTAAATTAACATTAGCCATGTAGCTGAAACCCACAAACCAAGGCAACGCTCTCCCCACCATAACTCAGGGCACATGGCATGTGAGATAAGAGAGCTGCAGCTCTATTTGGTAAATTTAAAACCCACCTCTCGGGCGACCTCTCGGTATCTCCTGCAGCTGCAGCACAGACAGCCCAGGTGGGTGGGTGCAACCACAAACCTGAAATTTCCCAGCTTTCATTTTTAATTCAGTTCCTTAAAGTTCTTGGAAGGAAGGGAAGGGATGGGCTTCGGGGTTGGGTTTGGGTGGTTGGTGGTTTGTTGGCTTTATTTCTTTTTTTTTTTTGGTTTCTCTGCCAATTTAAACTTCATTTTATTATGCTCAGTGCTATGTTTAGGCCTCTCTCCAAAGACTGTCTCCCAAAAATTAAGAGACGATTTTATTACTACACAGAGGAACTTCAAAAAGGGATCTGATAGTGGGGGACTTTTCAACCTTGCTTAATGAGATCTAATGACTGGAACTTGCAACTAGACATATTCGACCTTGTATTAAGATGTAATCTCATAGCTGTGAGGGTAATGACATACTGGAACGACTTCTCATGAAAGGTAGCTACACTATTGCTCAGAAATCTTACCCCAAAATCAGATATCATTCTAGAAAACAGCATCTCATTTGGGGGTGGGTGAAGGTCTAGGGGCTGGAAGCAGACAGAAGGGAAAGGGGATGAGATCAAGCTGGATGTTTATCTGGGGTTTAGGGCTGGGAAAGTCTCTATCACCCCGGGTATCACTGTCATTCCCTGGCCCCAGGAGAAGGCGACTGCCCACGTTGCTCTCTGTGCTCTGCAACCCCATCCCCTGCTCCCCCAACTTCCACAACAGGCACAAAGCAGCATTTCCTCTGATAGGAGCCTCAGGGGGAAGAGATTCCTTCTGGAAACGTCTAACTGGAGTGCCCTTATTGCCTGGTTGTAACCAAAATCTCTTTTGCAGAAACCATCTTAGCCTGAAACCATCTCCACAGCTACAGAAATGAAGTGTTTATGGCTTATTTTAAAAATATTTTCCACTGAAAGGTCACCAATCATGGAGTTTTCTCTCGGTATTTCCTTTCCTCCCATTTGGTCAGAGGCCTGGTTATGAGCAAAACTCTTCTTGCTCTTTGTGGAGAACAGGCTGTGAGTGACCACCTGAGCTCACCCTGTGGTCACCAGGCAAGGGAGTGGGGAGGAACGGGAACAAAACCTGCCAGGGGGCAGGGAACGCATGGCACACACTGAGGGGGCAGGTAGCTCTGGCCCATGTCACTGTCACCTGACGGGCACACGCCACACAGGCATGAGGGACCAGCAAGGGCTCTGGTTTGCTAACCCACACAGTAATGTGGGTATCTATAGGGGAAGGATTCAAAACAGGAGGAGGCAAAAGTATCCCTGCTGATCAGAAACACGTTATTCCTGTTAAAAGGCCTTGCAGGGTTGCGTTATCCAGCAGGGAACAGCTTTGGGATGGGCAGTTGGTACCGCTGGGTACACCCGTGCCATGTGCTGCGCTCCCTGGAGTGGTTCCCAAAAGAGCCGCTGCAATAAACTCCGAAATGGCCGGGCTCAGGTTACAGGATCTCTCCAGGCTGCTCCCACAGACCCTCACCCTCCCCCAGATCCCGGCCTCCCGCTTTTCCCTCCCGAATGGAGCCGCTGCTTCTCCCTCCCCACACTCCAGCTGGCCTTAGGATGCTGTGCTCCTTCCAAATATTTCAACTGCTAAATTGGGTTTTTTACCAGCTACAGCCCTGCAAACAGAATGATTTTGGGTGGGATTCCTATCAGCAGGACTTCTGTAGGGGCAGAACTAAACTAAAGTGAGCACAGAAGGCAGGGAGGGATAAAAACCAAATGGAACTGTTTTAATCAACAGAGTTGACATCTGAAAACTTCATGGAATAGGGAGGGAATGTGCTTGGGTTGGGACTTCTGAAGGTATTTGAAGAGCAAAGAGGCCCTGATGGTTTGGTTTGTTCCTGATGGATGCTGCAGCTTTTGCTCTTCTGTTTTTAACCTAAAATTTGTCCCATGTGCTCTGTTCTCCTAGAAAAGATCAGGGATGTGTGGACAACTGTCAGGATAACCACACTGGGGATTCAGAGCACTGGAAAAGGGGTAATGGGCAGCTGGGGACTCCAGCTGGGGAGACCCAGACCCTGCCTCTCTGCCCTTCCAGAAGTCCCAGCCCTGGAGGGGAGCCCTTGGATCATCAAATGTGGACACCAGCTCTTCTGCCAGAAATCCCCACAATTCAGCCTAAACTGCCCATTCCTGGGGTTTGGCCCAGTTCTTCCAGACAGTGTGCAAAGTGAGGGGAAACAGCATAAGGTGGGGTTTTGATTGTCCAGTTTGTAACTATGAAGTACATACAAAATACATCAAACACTCAGAATTCTCTGTGAAGGAAATTGCCCTTGTGCGGATTTATGAATTGTTATAAACATGAAAAAATGCAAACCAGCAGCATAAACCCAACTAAGAGCAAAAAGAGGGAAAAAGAAAAAAAGTCTTGGGTGAATAATGAGAAAAGGAAACAGATTCATGCCTGTCCATATGACAACAGCCCTCAGATCCAGCAGTTCTTCAGAACTCTTTCCACTGCCCGTGTTACCACCTATATTTGGAATATATTTTACAAATATGAAGAGAATCTCTAAAATATTTACAAATAAGCACCATTTCTACCAAAATAACAGAATCTGCTGCTATTCTGAAAGCCCTGGGTTTGATTTTGTAGAAATTTGTGGAGAAGAGTCAAAAGAACTAGAAAATGTAAACAGTACATGTTATAAAAAAGTGAAAATAAATGTCTGAGATGTGTCACACACTCAGGTCATTCCTGCAGAATTTTTCAAGTCTGGTGCTGCTCAAACCAGCTCAGTCGGGGGTGACTTGCAGGTGCTCAGAGGTGACATTTTATATCTGCAAGTGGAGGACAAGGAGCACTTGTGGCATTTTGGTGAGACAGCTGCACTGATTCCCATTGTGCTGGTGGATGAGAGGCCTTTAATTCCCACCAGGTCTCACTTTCCTGGCTATTTCCACTGCTTTGCTGGATGTGGAAAGACTCTCATAAATTTTAATGAAATTTAAAAAAAAGGAATAGGAAAGTGAGGAATGGTCATGGAAGCTTCACAAATCACACAGAGCCCCAGCATATGAGGACATGTCATGATTTTATGGACTGCCTAAAATCCAGTTAGAACTCCTGGTGCTGTGAGAAAGGAAAGGGCTGGTTCAGGATCCTTCCCTAAAGGAAGAAAAAAGACGAGCTGGAAGCAGGCCGGAATGTCTTCCAGTAACAAATGCCTTTAGAAGGATCCGATAAATCTTGGCCTGGATTTATTTGAAAAGGAAAATTCACATAAAGACACTCCCTTGATCAACATAGCTTGAGTGGCTTATCTTTAAATCAAACCCAAAAGCTCCAAGGCACACATCTTTGAAATCTGAGCTTTAATGGCATTAAGAGACTCAGAGACCACCAGTTTCAGATTCAGATCCTGAAAAGCAGGACTTGAACCAAACTGGTTGATTGTATCCAGAACAGCATTTTTGTTTTCAGCTCGGGGGAGGCCAGAGAGCGAAGGGTCAAGCAGGACTGAGATTTATTTACTGGCACTGAAAAGTAAACACCAGGCATTACCCTGATAACAACCTGGCCCTGACAAAGGCCATTGGCAAGGCACATTCTTGAGGAGGAAGAGTTTGGGTTGCTGCATTTCTGCTTTGCTAAGGGGATAGGCAGCGAAGCAATTACATTCTTGAGTGCAGACGAGGCTGGGAGAGCTGCCCTGTGTTTAACGTGGCAGGAGGTGCCGGCAGGGGAAGGTGGGAGGGAGGACAGCGCTGCAAAGGCAGGATCAGGGCTCAGGGCTTTGCCAGCCCCTCTTTATTTCCCTGCTGGATATAAACAGGACAACAACTCCACTCTCCAAAAGCCATTAGAGAAGAGAAATAACTCGTTAGAGAGCTGATGGCCCCGCTGCAGAGTTTCTGTGTGAGGGTTTGGTTCTCACCTGCATTTACACAGTTACACTCTTATCCATCCATCCCACTTGCACCAGTGGGAAAGAAATTTACTCCAGGAGAATCCCTTCTGGGTAGGCTTAGAGCAAAAACATGGGAAGGATTCTGCCAGGGAAAGGAAATACTGCTGAAAATCCTTGTGTTGAGAGGTTTGGGGAGAGCAGCACAGACCTTGGATCAGTAAGAAAGGCCTCCCGTGGCTGGCAGGCTGATCTATAGCATCTTCACACTCTGCATTTCATTTTTCCACTATGTTTAATTCTGACTGTTTCTTAATTGCATATTAAAGAACACTTAATTTAAACAATAATTAACTTATTAAAGCAGAGTTTCCAAAGTCAGAAGATTCAGTAACTTTCTGAATGCCCTCACTCAGACACAAACATTGGGGACACCACAGATCTGAGTTCCAAAGGGGAAGATTAGGAGCATCCCAAAGCACTGCACCAGGATCCTGGCAGGAAGCAGGGTGAGCAGCCAAAAGCACACAAAACACAGCTGCAGAAAGTCCTCCAGCCTGAACACTAAATTTCTTATTCTAATACACGTGCTTTTCTCAGGTGCAGAATAACTGCTGGGGAGTGGGACCTGCAGCCACAGTCCTGGTGAGGAAGGGCACAGCCACGTGCAGAAAACCGAGAAATTACTATTTTAAGTGTGCAGCTGTAGAGAGATTTCACATGTTCTCATCCCAGCCTGCTTCTCTTTACTTGTGGATTTACTTGTTTACATCAGAACATTTTCTGAACGAAAATACTGAGAGGTTTTAAATGCTTCATTCCCATGAACCAGGGCTCACTGAAAGCCCTTTGTTGTCACAATCTCTTTATCAGCCTCATAGTCCTGATTTTCTCCATTTTAAGGGACCTTAACATATAGCACAGCTTGATAAATTTATGTCTCAAATTACTCTAAGAATAAGCACAATTTAATACTTTGTATATTATTTGCAGGTTTGATTAACATTTGATGACAATGTGCCTTGGCTGGGAGCCCAGAATGCACAATGCACCTGTCAAAAATGAAGAGGCCTTTATACCCATTGCTTTCCCTGTGACATCCACATTAATCATCACAATTTGCTGCTTTTCTTTTTACCAAAGAGAAACCTAAATAGTGGGGTTGGACTGAGTGCTGCTGAAGTTGTTTATGGGATAGAGGGAACTGCTGGCCATCTGAGTGGACTTTAATCTGTGAATTGGGTTGGCCATTCTCACCAGGACCTTACTGCAGTTTTCCACCCTTTTTTTGGATGAGAAAAGAAGGAGAATTTAGCTTGTCAGAGAAACACCCGGGAAAAAACAACAGAGCATTTGTGACAGTCAGTTTTGCATGGAGAAGCAGCTCTCCTGGCTGCTGATCTCCATGGCTGCGCTTCACAATTCCATTTTTATACATTTGGGGTACAGGAGTCTTCAGGTTCAAAAAAATCAGTTAGCTGGTAAAGTTCCCGCCTGCAAACCCAAAATACATCCCATTTTTTCCAGTAACAGCAATCTGGGCTACCACGCAGCCAGATTCAGCTGGACTGATGGACTGGATGTGGCAAAAACATCTGGAAGAACTTCCTGCCAGAGCAGGTGAGTTCCCACCTTCCAGCACTTGCCTCATTTTATTTGTGGGGGGCAACTCTGCAGAAATCTAAACCTGAGGAGTTATAGAATCATTAAGGTTGGAAAAGACCGCCAAGATAATTAAAATCCAACCTTTGACTAATATTCTCGTTCCCACTAAACGATATCCCAAAGGGCCACATCTGCTGGGTTTTTGAACACTTTCAGGGATGGTGACTGTGTCACCAGTCCTGCACTGAGCCTGTGAGCCAGGCAGAGGCACAGCTGGGATCTGAGGCACAGGGAGATCATCCCAGCCACAGTCTGCTTCCATCTGAAGGCAGGTTGCTGTAGATGGAACAGGGAAAGCAGCAGTAAGTAAAACCTGTGATATTTCAACATATTTTTGGCTACAAAGACCACACTGCGACATCTGCTGATATGGAAACACCTCAAGGCATGTTTTTCCCCCCTGGCTTCTCCAATATAATAAAGATGCTGTTGACAGGTGACAGACTGTGGTCTTCCAAACTGAAAGATGAAGGAGTAAAATAAAGCTGTTGATCCATGCTGTGCCTCCTTCGGAGCAGGCAGCTGAAGGAGCAAGAGCACTCCCACAAAAGGCCAACACAAAACAGGGACTCTCTCTGTTTAACCACACAATTGCCCTTTATGATTGTGTATTTTGATGTTTCTTTTTGATCATTTATGATCATTTTTTATTATTAAAAAATGCAAAGCTCAGAGTTCCTCCTGTAAGCTGTCAACATAGAAGAGCCACTTCTATTTGCTTTAGCCAGCAGCATGTGGGGATTCAATATATTACTAATTAATGTTTCATATTTTGATCCTGAAAAACTCAAGAAGCAGCTGAGGGTATGGAAAGCTCAACTTCAATTTCTCTGTAACTTAATATGAGGTACCTGTGCTGGTACAAATGGTTTGTGCTGCTGCCAGACCAGAAAGGTGAATTTTTATCCTCACTCCACACTCCAGCAGATACCACCAGAAAAGGAGCTCCTGGTAACAGAAAATCTCAGATCTGTCCTTCATCCACTTTCCAGTTCTCCCACAGAGAGGATTTTACCTCATCTGTATTCCCTGTAACACGTGGGGTGAACAGGGAGCAGCACTCCCTCCTTCCCTCTCTGGCTTTTCCCTGCTCATCTCCTTTTCTTTTAACATTTTCTTTTGTTTACACAAAGTCCTCCTGATTACTTTTAATCTTTCTGGACACTGCTGAATTATGTTCTATAAAGATGTTTAAGGAACTCTCAGCTCTGTTTATATACATACATAGAACAAAATGCAGTAGGTAGTGCAAAATAAACTTTCCCATAATCCTTATAAATCTGTCTTGTTTCAGAAAATTGTTCTGCGTGGGAGAATGGTGAGGTCACTCTAAAGGCCTAATTGCCAAACTCCTTTGGCAATCTTTCCCACCTTCTCCTTGTCCTCACCCCTCTGCTCCCCTTCCCCGCTCCATCCTGTCATCATTCCCATTGGTCCTTTATTCATTTTAATACCAATTCCAGTGCACCTGGAAGGAAACACACGTGAGGGCAACCTCAAGAGCAGTAATGAAGACCTTAAAGAAAAGCACATGGCAAGTCTGAGCAGTAAAGAATCCCCAGAATCCCAGAGTGGTTTGGGTTGGAAGGGACCTTTAAGCTCAGCTCATCTCATCCCCTGCCATGGGCAGGGACACCTTCCACTATCCCAGGCTGCTCCAAGCCCTGTCCAACCCGGCCTTGGACATTTCCAGGGATGGGGCAGCCACAGCTTCTCTGGGCACCCTGTGCCAGGGCCTCACCATCCTCACGAGGGGGAATTCCTTCCCAATATCCCACCTAACCCTGTCCTCTGGCAGTGGGAAACCATTCCCTGTGTCCTGTTCCTCCATCCCTTGAAAAACAGAGCCCTGCTTGTAGCTCCGGGTGCATTTTGTCCTGAGCAGGGACCATTCCTCACCTGGCAGCACAACTGAGGTCACATCCTGATTTCCAGGAGCAGTTGCACTGCAAAAAAATAAGAATATCCAGCAACTCCTTCTTAGCAGGTTTCCATTCTCAAGCCTTTTCTAGAAGCTGGAAGAGCTTAAGACCTGCTCTCAGTAAATCCCACTGGATAAATAACTCAGCTGAAAGCACAACCAATGCTCTGCTGTGCTATCAGGATACAGAGCCAATAAACTAAAACAACACTCCCGAAATCACTTAACCAAGAGGAGCTTTCCCAGTCTTGTTTCATGGGAAGAATGGCATCCAGCCCTGATCCCCAAAAGCAGCAATCATGCTACAGGATTAATAAACCCAACTTCAGCAGACGCAGCTCCACACAAAAACATGCACTGAGGTTCTCTTAAAAAAATTCCCCAGCTAGTAATGTAAGGAAAAATATGTGTAATGCCCTGATACAACTGACAAGAAAAACAGAGAATAAGATTTATAGAGTAAATTCATTAAGCTTTCAACTCACATTCCATCGTTCTGGAGTCCAACTCAAATTACTGTATGAAAGCTTTTTCTCATGGAACTAGATGAAATTTAAGATTACTTTTAATTACAAAGGGTGTGGGAGAATGTTTTCATGGGAGACAAATACCTCTACACCTCTTACCAGTGTGGATTTAAGAGGTTCACAACAAACAGAAACTGATTTACGAGCATTGGGGCATCATTGTGTCAGGCTGCAGCATGGGCTGAGACTTAATTTCTTTACTTTTACTGCCACGTATATATCTTTTGCAAGTTCTAATTGGAAATTAAAATGGCAGAAATTTTATGGGAGGAAAGTTTATTACTACTAATGGTTTTCAAAACTAGGCTACAGAAAAATATTAACCGTGGTGATGATGTGTTCTTTTTAATTTAAGTTTAGTTGTGCTTTCAATAACTTTTTACATAAATCACGGTTCTGCCAAATTGTTTCTCTGGTTAATCAAATGTATCCTGTTTATTGAATAAATAGTGGTCTCTGCCTTGCTTTTATTCGGGAATGAACAATTGTGTAGGAGCTATTAGCTCACATGCAGGTTGCAACCCCTCTTTTCATCAAGATTGCCCAAGTTTGCCAAAAAGAAATCCTTTTTACGATTTCCTGTCACCCTGCCAAACTAACCATTCCTGCTGAAGCTTTCCGTGCTAAGTACTGGGTTGGTTTTTTTTCCTAACCAAATGGTTCAGCAACTTCAGAGGAAAAGGGTTAAAACAAAGGAATAAACCCCCCTGGTAACCTGTCATTAAAGACAGATAACACAATACATGTGCCAGGGGGTCAGCTGAAGGTGAACCGTGACAGTTCTCAACAGCCAAGCACTTGACTTTGTGCAAAAATAACCTTTTAGGGCAGCTCGTGTTTGGATGTAAGAGAAAACAAGCACATCCCTGGGTGCTGAGCATCTGTTTGCACACATTCACTCCCAGCTGAAATGGACACAAGACTAAGTTAAACCCACCAAAATGCAAAGACACAACTTGTGCACACACAGGCACAGAGCATCTCTTTGAGATGTGGACACTCTGGATGGAAGCAAGAGGAAGAAGTTGATGCTTATCAATCGATGTACAATTTAAGCCTTAAATTATTTTCCTTTTTTGACGGCTTCTGCATAAGGGCCCTGGAATGGAATTATTGCCCCACAGAAAGGTAAAAGCAGCTCTGTGAGACAGGTACTTCTCCAGCTCTGAAAGGCTGCTTGTAGTGAGGGTTTGGAGGGTCAGAAGAACAGGGTTTGGAGGGTTAGGAGAACAAGACCTCAACATAAAAATTGCCTGTTGATTATTGCTTTTTCAAATTCAACAGGAACAAAAGACGTCAAAATTCAAGTGTGATTTGGGCTGCCCCGACCCTCAGCTGGCCACAGCATACGAGTCCTTATCTCTGCATTAAGCATCTTATGTCACTGGGACTGGTAAACACAGTACCCACACTAAACTCTGTACACAACCTTTTTTGCTCTCTGCCTTCCATCCTATTTTCAACTTTCACAAAGGGGTGGAGAAAAGTTGTAGAAAACACCAGGATGCAATTGCAGGGTCATTAATTCCAGCATAAGTCACTGCTGGCACCGTGTCCTCCCCATCCCTGCTTGCTTTGCTGCCTGCCCTGTTGCCAGCACCACAGTCCTGGGCTGAGCTGTGATCCAGAGCAGGGAACTGATCCAGCTCAAAACAACCGAACCAATGAAAAGGTGATGTCAGCACAGGAGAGGAGCTGGGATGAAGAGGAACAGCAAGCAGGAGGATGGAACCACCCTTTGCACTGCCAGATTAAAGGAACCATATAAACACAGTTTCACAGTTGTTAGATCACACCAAGCTGCTGCAAAGAATTCCTTTGTAAATGTACACTTGGATTGGCTTTGCAGGTCCGTCCCAAGTTCTGTAGTTTCGCTGCTGTGACTCCAAAGGCATCCAGACAGGATGAAAGACTTTGCTCCTTCAAAACATTTGCAAAAGCTAATTATAGCTTCTGTGCTGTCTTTCAAAAAAGTACTAACAGGATCACGTGCAGAGGCACAGGTTTGTCAGGTTAAGGGTTGTTTTATATCCCTGCACTATCAGGGGACTGGATCTTGCTTTCAAGAAAATGCATTTCATGCTGTTGTATTTCTAAAGGGAGTATCCACTTGTTTATGGCAGGAATTTCAGGCAGGAACCCAGGCTCTGCTATTCACAGATAGGGGATTCAGAAGCCACATCCTTACTTAAGAAATTAAATGAACAGAAATTATTTCTACAACCCAAACTATCAAGTTGAACTGATGTCCAGGTGACCAATGGAGGTGAACACATGGAATTGTTACTGTGCTTCCAAGATGATTTTTTCCTTCGGATTGAGATGATGGTGTTGTTTTGATTTTAGGTCATTTTCCAGATCTGCTTTAGCATTAACTGCAGCTTAGCTGGTACTTCTTGTGGCACAGTGCTGCCTGCCAAGTCTCAGTTTTAGGGTGATTAATGGCATCTTTCATGTGTCAGCAGCTCCGTGAAAGTGCCAAGTACACCTGCAAGGAGTCCGTGGAAGCTCACAAGTTACAATTCCCTTATTCTCTGGTATTTCCTTTGTTAAAAGTTGAGCTCCTACCTTGAAATACTTGAAATCAAGGAAAGGTGTCTTTATCACAGTCCCAGCATGTTTTGATGGTGACCCCAACCTGAGCTGCAGGAGGGAGCTTGCACCTGGGGAAGGGCAAATTCCTACCTTAATTCCGTGGATGGGGAACAGTGTTCACAGAGAAAGCTCACAGGGGATTTTTGTTGCTGTTCTTACACATTTTCCTCTCTATTTTGTGTTGCTGTAGCCAGTTGTACTGCCCCATCAACAACTTTTAATGATTTTCCTTATTTTCCTTCATCAGCCATGTTTATCTCATGAATACGGATAATTCCCAGCCTTATTATCAGTTTCCTATTTCTCCTTTATTTCCATTCCTGCACTCAAATATATGCAAGTGCCTGTTTTCATACGCGTGTTCACACAGCAGCTTCCATTTCCCTTCTCTGCTGGGCTGAGGGAGGGGAAGGGGGTGTTTGGTTTACATTGAAAAAGTCCTCTTCCACAACTGCAAAACTGTGACTTCTACAGCATCTGCTGAAGTTTTCTTAAACTGTTCTCCGTTATCATCCACATTGTTTGCTTTAGGGTGGTGTTTTTTTTTTCTTTTCAAACCACTTTGCTCATAATTGCTTTAATCTTTGGGAAAACAGCCCTTTTAAAGAATCCCATATATCCATTATACAATTAATGACTCCCAGTGGTCTTCCCTAGCGTGAGATGCCTTGACAGAAGGGAAGTGGAGCAGATTTATTTGCAATGGCACTTCACAAGATCTTGTTTCAATTTCTTGGCCATGCTGCTTTCTGGGACAAGTAGGTCATAGCACATAAGCAGACAGCACTGCCATCAAGCTTTCCTTATCTTCCTCAATTTAACAGTGGGATGTGAAAAATTAAGTGAAAAACTAAATTAACATTCCTGGTTTTAGAATGTTTTAACACTCCTGTTACTGTATGCTGTGTCCCACAGATGTGATAAACAAGCAACAGTGAAAACAAACACTGTAAAAGGCAAGGGTGGAAGAAAGGAAATAGGATTATTCCCATTTTACCAAAGGAGAATTGAGGCACTGGAAGATTAAACAACTCTCTCATAGCACACAGGGAAATGGAAGAAGAATCTGGGTCTGAACTCAGATCTCCCACAACACAGTCCAGGACTTTAACCACAAACCATTCTTCATCCATAATGAATAGCTCCTGGCATGCACATACCAGCAACCAGCCAGGGAAAGGGACATGTCTAGTCAGGAGAATATTAACACTTAGTTGCAAAATGGTCACTGGACCGTCCCTTGGACTGCAGGATTCAACCCAAGTGTTTGATGAGATGATGAAGCAATTCAACCGTTAACTCGAGATTGATTCCTCGGATAAAAAGGGCAATGATGTAAACTCGGGACAGAGGCTGAGACTCTCATTTTCTGGAAGAAACACATTCGATTCATATGCTGATTTAGTTTAAAAAATGGAGCTCATTTAAAATGGGGTGAAGCTTTTGGCATTCTCCAGTCAATAGTTCATGTAACGTACCATACCAGAAGATCTTCGTGTTCCTGCCAAACTTGCAGCCAGCAGAATCCTTTACTGGTGATAGCTGAACATTGCAGCCCTGTGAGAAAGCAGGCATTTCCCATGATATATGGGGAATCATTTTCTTATTGGCAAGGTCACTGGAAAATTGCAAAATATTTTGCCTAAAACAGAGGGAGTTTCATCCTACTTTTTGCAGGAATGTGTAAAAAAAAAAAAAAAAGATAGAAGGCAGTTCTGCAGTTTCCAGGGGATTTCTGTTAAAAGATAGGAAAAACAGGCTTTTTGTTTGAAGAGCAAGTGTGAGGTTGTTGATCCTATGATGTGTTACAGCTCCTTAGAGGTACCATGAACAGGACAGCCTGAACCACTCTTGGTTTATCTTCTTGAGGTTTATCATTCCTGAGGCGCAGCTTCCCACTCCAAAGCTCTCAGGCTTTCACCTGCAGCAGGGACACATTCCCTGAATCACCCCAGCTCCCAAAGCACAGCTCAGGACTGATCCCAGGGGCTGCACTGCCAGAGCCATCAGGAGTGGCTGCACAGAGGCGGCTCAGTGACAGGCTCTGTCCTGTGCATCTCCACATCCGTGTCAAACCAAGCACTGAGACGCCTCTAATTTACATCAGATGCCAAACAAGCTGCAAGCAAAAGCAAAGAGCAGCAGTGAAGCCTGACACAGAGAATTCCAGCTAAAACCTCTTTCTAGAGAGTTCAAGAAACCAGCACTTCTGCTTTCTGCCACAAGAAGGTCATCTTGGATATAATCATGAACCTGCTGAGAGTACTCAGCATTTGAGAAAAATGTGCTGCTGCTGAACAGCAAAACCAGCAAAGCCACACCTTGGCATTTGGCCTGTGGCCAAACAGAAATTTGGACACAAGATGGAAAATTTCTTGTCAGGCTCTTGCATTAAAGCCTTGCTCTGTTCAGAGATAGGGCAGAGCCCCAGCAGAAGAGCCCCACACTTTTAGGGATGAGGGAAATGACAGGAGGCAGAAATCCTGCCTGAACAACCCTGAGAAAGTGTTGCACTAAGTGTGGAGATCACAATGTCAAACAGCTCCTCAACATTTTTGCTTCTCTCAGAGCTTTACTGGCTGAAAGAGAGGGCTGGAAAGGAGAGCAGTAAAAGAGGCCAAGTGTCCAGGCCTGTGTGTACCACATGCGACATGTTCTCTTGTCCCTGCCTCCCACCTGGAAGCTGCTGTGCTTCCCTGGTGCTCCTGGGGCACAGTGGGAGCTGTTACTCACATCCACTGCAGCAGGTCAGCACGACCGGGATCCACCAACAAGCTCTGTCTTGTGCTCAGTAGCTGCTCACACTAAATTAGGCTTGGATTATTAAGTCTCCAGGAGTATCACCAAAACTGAATGAAGACTATTACTCCTGTTATGTCTGCCAAAGGTAGCTCAGCTAAGGTATGGCTGTATCTCTTTTTTTGGTTTATGAACTCAGGGTGTGTAACAAAACCCTGATGTAATTTGCAATATCAGGAGTTGGAGTCCCTGAAGCTCCTAATGACAAAGGGGTATTCAAACTCCTTCCAGGAAGGGACCAAATTTCCAATGCCAAAGCCATGTAGATCTGAGGATGGGTTCTGCCCACCGTGGAAATGAATCTCAGCTCAGAACTGGCTCTCAAGGGGAGATGAATGGTTCCCCAAAGTCTGAGGCTCTGGGATTGTAACTGTGTTTTCATTAGAAAGGTTCCCAAGTCCACATCCTAGTCCAAAAAAAATCTGTAAAACTGATAGATGACAGCTCTGTCTGTCCCCTTTGTGACAATGCAAAGCAGCCATCAGTGGGAAGAATTCCAGTCACTGCAGCAACACCTGCATCCCAGCACAGCCCTTTTACTGCAGTGGGGAGGGAGGGGACATGCACTGCAGCAATGCTGTCACAGGTATCATCTGTCACTACCCCAACTCAGTAGCAGCCCTTAAAACCGTCTGGCTGCAGTGTGAAATTGCATCTGGAATGGGGATGATCACGGAGGGAACTTCCTGGAAAAACACATTAGAAAACACTTTTTTTTTTTCAAATACAGGACTCGGAGCTCAGAACAAAGTTTGCAGCTAAACCCAGCATGCTCAGGCTGTAAATCTCGTTGGTGCAGAACCAAGTCCTCGTCCTGGCTCAGCAGAATGTCTTAGATTACATGGTGGCATTTGCTGCAGGTTTAGGACCAGTTTGTACAAATTTACCCCTGGCTCCCAACTTGTCAAGTATTTCCCCCCCTTCCTCCCAGATCTGAGTCTGCACAGAACCCCAGGTAATAAAGGTCATCTGTTCCAAATTACCCGGCAGGACGCAGCACCGCAGCTCCGTGGCTCGAGGCACGAGTGTAGCTTATGAATCTCCAAATATTTGCCTGAAAACGCTCACTTTGGATCAGTTTTCCTGACATTTGCTGCAAGAGTTTTCCAGAAACACCCACCCAGAGTGAGCTATTGTGCTGTGCAGGGAGCCATGCCGCTGACATTCCGGATTGGGAACTCTCCATGATTTCTCCTGTGCAGGGCCGGATGCTGATTCTCAGCCAGGCTGGTACCAACTGCCAGCAAAACTCTCCATCCCTGCAGGTTCACAGCTTCAATGAACCCAGAATCCAGCTGCTTGCCCTCATGCAATTCCCATCACTGGGAATGGTGAGCACAGGATGCCTCTTCCCTTTCACTCCTCCCCACATAGAAAAGCAAACACCTACATTTATTTTTTTAATCTAAGGCAGTCCAGTGACCTTTTCCACTTTGAGAGCACTTAGCACTCCTTCCAGGCACCTGCAAGGAAGGCAATGGGAGCTAGTCCATTATCCCTCAAGGAAGAAAGAGGGATCTTTTTCTTTTCTTTCTTCATCTTTCCTTTCCCTTTCTGCCTTTGCTGCAAGGTCCATTTTCACTTTGATCTTTCTCTCCCCTCAAGTTGAGTTTATCTCTGTGTTATATTTCTGCTGCAAGGATGCAGAACTGAAGCAACTGCTTGGATCTGCTCTGCACAACCTCGGTTCACCCAGGAATGGATTTTGGGAGAAGGAAGAGGGATTACCTCATCCTTATCTTGAAGCTGCTACTTTTTCTTGACCGTATCATTTCCCTGACATCCCATACGCACCGAGTCCACTGAACACCACTGAGCTGGACAGGTGCCAGTCCAGTATTCATCCAGGCTCCTTGTTAACTCCACTATTTCACAAACCATGGTGTAGGAACTAATGAGAAATCAGAATCTGGCGCCATGGCTGGACTGAAATCAAACCATGAAGCTCCTTCCCGACCTATTATAAAAATTACAGTGTGGAAAGTGAATTTAATGGTGCAGAGTGCTTAATTGTAATATCAGTAAAGGCTTTGATCTGGGTGACTCTTGACATCACAGAACGAGGAAACTCCCTTAATGATTCGAAAAACCACACGAACGGTTGGGGAAGGAAATTTGTTTTATGTGTATATATTAAAAAATGTTACTAAGTCTCAGGAAGAATTTTATTTTGGCGGGGGGAGGATTGTTGGAAAAGGGATCTGTATCACAAAGGGAAACAGAGATTGGCTTAAAAAAACAAACAAGACATTGAGGACATTTTTAGAGCAATGGAATCACACTTGCCTGGTACAACGTTGCTGAGGATTAAAAAATGTGATGTTCTTAGCAAGGCCTGTGCTAAGTGTGGGGTGTCATCCTTTAGCCCAGAAGCTGCACCTCAGGTGTCTCAGAGCTCCTCAGGGCTGAAGGGTGAATCTCTGCCTCCTTAGCCCATGGATGATGCAAGACAGATCCTTCTCCAAAGCAGCTGACTCCAGTAGTTGTGTTGGAAAAAGAGACATGGCTCCACTGACATGGCTCCAAGTGAAAGCCTGGGAATTTGCTCTGACAGAGGCTGGCTGAAAGGCCCAGGCAGAGGCAGAGAGGAGGGAACTTCACCCTAGAAATCAAACATCAGTGCCTCTCCCATCCTGCCTCCCAAGCCAGAGGTCTAAACACCTCAGGAATGTACCCAGCAAGAGGCCCTACCTCCAGCTGGCAAGGAATAACCACAGGCTTAAAACCTCTGTCCCACTTCTACCGGATCTTCTGCATCTACCTTAACGTCAGAGATGACATTTCACTGAGCCAGGTCTCCCAAAAGGAAGAATTTCCTGCACCTTAGGCTGCTGACAGCTGCCAGAGTTGATCTGGCAGGACTTTTTTCATAGTCTGATGTGAAAACCAGAACTTTCAATGACGCCAAGGCACAAGAGTGTGATATGGGGCTTAGGAGGGGAGAGGAAAAAATACATATATCGATACAACTACAGAAAAACAAGTTGGGGTGACTCATGAAGTGTCTGTGACCTTTCAAGGAGAATTCTCAGGTACCTGATTTCCACTGCAGTGCTCAGGCTGCCTCAGGTAAGCCTCAAAAGCCATCTGCCTGGGTGGGAAAAGCCTAATTTTGAAGGATTAAAACTTAGAACTCCATCCTGTAGGGTACTGTCCTTGCTCAGCCTCACAGGGAATCTGGAAAACCTGCCTTGGCCTGATGTTGGGTGGAAGCTGGTGGGGATGCAGCCAGGAGAGCCCTGCCATGTCCCTTGCCTGGGGATGGACATCCTCCCACAGAGCAACTTCCATCCTTCCATAGGGACTCAATTTACACAGAGTCAGGATCTGGCACAAGACAATTCAAGCGAAAACTGCACTAGGTGAGATGCCCAGTCAGTTCCTGGATTGAAATGCTTCAGTCCTTACAAGAAAGCTGCAGGAGAACAACTGTAAAACTGGAATATTTTATCTGAGCTAAAAAATGAGTGCCTGTCAGGTAAAAAAGTATTAATGTAAAATTTAAATGTGTACCTGCAATGTCACCTTTCAGGCACTGGAAAAATTCCCATGACATTGCAACTCTGGCACATAAAGCTGGACCAGTACAACTGTAAACAGACCAAATCTCACCCCACCTGTGAGCACTTCCAGCAAACACCTTTAGCTACCCTTTGCCTTGTGCCATTTCTCCATGCTCCTGTTTCCTTTCCCAGCCTTTTTTTCTGCTTTGCCTGTTGTAGACTGGAATGTCTTTGGGGGCAGGCACCTCCCAAGGCTGGGACCCCTCAGGTACAGCCATCTGCAAACACCACAAGATAAATGCCTCTCCTGCAAAGTGTTTTAAGTGCAGGGAATTTACTTTTCCCCAGCGGCTGCCCACTGATACAGGAAATCTAATCCTAAATCTCATTAGGTTCTACAAACAATTTGGCCTCTTTCCCCAACAAAGTCACCATCCTGGACTGCTGAATGTTTATATTTTATTTCTCAACTCCTTTTTTTTCTCTCCGTTCCCCCACCCTTGCGATTTTCCTTTTGGTAAATATTTCTACATTGGAGAAGTCTAGCCAAAGGAGATTTAAAAAAGAAAGTGAGCAGGAGAGACAGAGTATCAATCATTTACCTTCAGTTCCCTTGGGAAGAGGTGGGGAGAAAGAACAGCAAGGTAAAAAGTTAAAAATGGCAGAACCACAGCAGAGTTCTTTGAAGAGCATCCAGATCTATTTCTTCCAATGTTAAGGCCCTTGCAACAAGTGCCAGGACTTGGAAGGCAAAAAAGAAAAAAACTAATTCACTTCCAAAAGTGAATTTTTAGCATCAAGCCAAACTACTCAATGTTAATTTGGTTATTTGGCAAAAAATAACAATAATACTAGTACCTGAACTGATGCCATCTGCATTTAAAGATTCTGGCCAGCCCATTTCCCAGGCCAAGAATTACAGCAGATACCCCTGACTATTAAAAAAATAGTTTGCTATTTAAAATGTCTATTGTATAATGAAGTGTTGCATCGTGTTGGGAATGGAATGACAGAGTATCTTGTACACAAACAGGGGATGAGGTAAGAAAAAGTGATATATCAATTGTATAAACACTTCAGAAGCCAAATATTGGCTCCCATTTCCTGTCATAAACACACAGCTTTAATTAAACACTCAGAAAAGTGCTGGTAAAGTGACTTATTTCCCTTTGTTACCCACAAGATGAAAATGTTAGTGTCCTCAGATGCCACACGTGGGAATGCCTTGAATGTGCAGGAAAAGGAACATGGCTGCTCCCAAAGAAAAGCTACTGGCAGCTCCTGGGGTGAGCCATGGCACAATCCCAATGAGACCACCACAGCCTTTTCTCCAAAAAAAGCAGCAAGATATGGAGCTTGCAGAAAGTGTTTCAGCCAGAGGCACGGCAGGGTCAGGGACAAGGATGGGCAGCAGCCAGGGAAGGAGGGAGCACAGAAGAGCAGCACTGTGCCAGGCTGATCCTGCTTTGCCTGCAGCCAGGAAGGAGCCCCGGGGAGCTGCTGGGCTGAAGAAAGAGCTGGAGAGAGAAAGGAAGCGAAAACAAGGCAGAGGTCTCTGCTCGCTGCCCACGGACACCTCAGGGAGCTGCTCCAACTCCACTCCCAGCACCAGGCTGGAGACAGGGTGGAGCCAGCGCTCCTCCTGTGCCTCAGTCATGTCCCTCAGTCACTTTTCCCACCTTGCAGAGAGCCAGAGGGTCAGACACCGGACCCAGGCCCCCTCCCAGGCTGGTCCAGCCTGTTGGGCACGGGCTGCTGGGACACCCACAGGAGAGTTCCACTGAGCTGCCTCTTTAAGATAGAGCAGGGAGACTCCCTCCTTCCCCTCCCAGGGAAGGCATTGCGTTGTCATTAATTATGTTTTGGATGACTCCTGAAAATCATGCCTTCAAATAATTGGACAGTGGTTTAATTCAAGGCCTGATAAAAAACACATTGAAAGCCAAAGGAAGGGTGCTGCTGCAATGTTTGTTTGTGCAGGGCTCTTCTTATGGAGAGTCAATCCTGTGTTTAAGGCTTCCACTAATGGGCCAGGATGCTTGGAAATTTTCCTGCTGATTTAAACACTCACACCACGGACCTTTGCTCTCACACACAGGACCTTTGAGACCTCAGAGAGGACCAGAATCTCACTGGGCTCCTTCCCTCTAGACCAGATCATCATTGCATGGTCATGATGCAGCCAGCTTGGCCTAGAAAATAGGGATAAGGATTGTGAAATACATTGCAAATTCTCTTGAATTATCCTCTTTTCTCTTATGAAAGCCCTTCATACTCAGGAAATGCTGGGGGATTAACCTATCCTCCAAAGAAGGGAAAAGCTTGCAATTAAGAGGAGCTCCCTGCGTACTTGCCCCTTATCTCAGCCCCTCCCATGGAAAGGCCAGGCAATCTCCATAAAAAATAACTTCAGGAGCAGAAATCTGGCATATATGGGCCTTGTGGGCTGGCAGTGACATAGCTGTGAACCGGCAGCACCAACCAGTGCCTGGGGCCCAGACGAAAAAGCTTTGGCCCAATGACACCAAGGGTCAGAATTGATATAAACACAATGGAATTTGTACTGATTAAGGCCTTTCCTCCCCACGCTGGATATAGGATTTCCTGTACTGAAGTATGTTTGAGCATATTATTTCTATGCCAGGGAAGGGAAAACACTCTTATACACTGAAAAGAGAAAAACAGATCTCATGGGGTGAGGGAAAGATACAAAGCAAAGAATCCCAGCTGAACAACACAAATGCTGGGGACTTGCATTACTACTGACCACCCTCTTCCCCAAAGCTTTTTGAGAAGGAAAGGAAACTCTGAGCCCACAGCCATGAGGAAGAGGGAGAGAGGGGAAAGAATATTAAGCATTTACAGTATTAATGCTCTAATTCATGTTCTGAAGTAACTGGATAACCCCATGACATTCTTCTGCCCAAAAAACCATAGGAATTTGGAGATGATGGTCAGCAGGTTGACACAAACACACTGATCAGGGCAGTTCCTTTAAGTGGAACTTTTTTTACAACTGAAGATATTTTCAGCCAGCCCACACAGTTCAAACTGAAAATGCAACAGTAAAGCAGAATTTCTGCACCACCAGGAACACGGAGAAACAGCAAAACTGGTCTTCACCGACATGTATTCCAATGGTTAAATGCAGTAAGTGGGTGATGAGCTCAGTCCACCACAGTTACTCACTCAGTACCACTGGGAGTACATCAAACCTCCCAAGTGAAATTCTGCCTCATAAAAATTCCCCTATGCAGGACACATCCTGCCACTCATGTGCTATTCTGCAAGAAGCCTGAAAGAATGAAAGCACTTTGTGGTGCTAAGATGATAAAACAGATCTCCAGGACATCTTTCAGCAGCGCAAGCAAAATAGTCCTGGGACTATTAGTGATCCCGGGGAAAATAAACACAGGGACCCCAGCAATCCTGGGATTGTTCGAGAGGCTCCGTGGGTGGCTTGCATTGCATTAAGGGTAACAAGGTTTCTTTTTCAAAGGATATTTTGCCGTTTAAAAAAGAAGTGAAAGAAATAGGCATTACAACAAGTGGTCATTCCAGGAGATGCATGAACTCAGGACTGACTGCATGGAAAAAGGCATCAATACCTCAGCTGCTCATCCATCACAAGGATCACACTTTGCTTTGTGCTGTTACAGTTGGGGAAAATGCAGACGCCTTCCAGAGGGTTCCTTCACTCCAAGATTTTCGCTCCTCAGGACGTTCTCCAGTGGGCAAGCCCTGAGCAACGGGGCCGTGAGGAGAGAGACCCACGCCAAGGAACGTTTCCAGAGCTAAACTGCACAAGTTGTCTGAATACAGCGTTCACAGGGGAGGCTGCAACAGGCATGGAGACCTCCAGCAACAAAGCAGTCCAGGAAAAAAAAAAAAAAAAAAGCCAGAGGAAAAACAAACAAAGGGCCTGGAGAGTTTTCAGAGGAAAGCAAGAGTAACCCTTGAAAGGGCTGCACGACCGCTGGCAAATCTGTGGCTGTGAAGGGATCAGTAATCCAACATCGCCTCAAACCCAGGGGAATATGGAAAACATCGATATAATCCTGCTGTGCTCCCAGTCCACATGCAGCACAAACCATCACTCCTTCACAGGAACCAGAGAGGTCTTGCTAAGGGCCTGGAAGGACACAGCTTCACAGCTATACAAGTTGTGTTGAAAATGAAAAGTCACAAGGAACCAAGTGCCACTAATTGATATTTTTCGCCTGGCCCAATGCAAATCAAATTCAGTAGATAGTTCAGCTGAAATATATGGACTAGATCAATACTGGGCATCCAGATTTTCCTTCCTCCAGTCCTTTCACATTCAAAAGTCAGTGTAGAGAGAGTTCTGACTCTCTCCATGCTGAATTACAGGTCCAGTTCCTCATCCTCTCCCTCTAAAAGGCAGGCTGGATGCTATCTCCAGGGAAATGATGCCTGTTACAACTAAATTTTCATTTACACTCCCCAATTTGAGCTTTTCAAATCCCTATTGAGTAGCTGTCAGGTACAGTGTCACTGCAGTAATTTGATCAAGTAGTTGGTGGCCAGAAGGAGATGTTTAAATGATCAAACCAGCAAATTCAAAAGAGTTTAGAAAATCCCATCTGAATACAAAAAGTTAAGCAAAACACTGTCATGAAAACATTTCTGATTCCCATCCAAAAAAGCCTACCATTTATTATGAAGCCTTTAAAATTGACAATGAGGGAATTCTTCACTGTGGTCTCGCCCTCACTTTCACCCTACAAAGCAATGCTGTATGGAGGCAGAGTAAACACTCTGTGCTGTATTTTCCTAAATAAAGCGAAGGAAAAAAACAGATCAATGTCTATTCTGCTGCCAGCAGATATGGATTCAATTTAAAAACTAAAATATACAATAACTTAACTCTTTGCACAGAGCTCCAAACATGTCAATACAGTGAGCAGAAAATTGTTTTCCATAGAAACACTGAAACACCCTGGGCTGAAACACATGCTCAGTTTTTAAATTTTGAAGGTGAATTTGTTATTCCAAAACCAAAGAATCAGCAGGCAGCCCCCAGGCAGCTCTCACAGCCACTGTATGTTTTTTTCTTGACCAGTTCTGCCAAGGATGTTCCCCAAGTTCATCTTTTCCCAGAACATGTGCCAGGTATGGCCACCCTGGCAGGGGGGAGATGCAGAGGTGGCTTTAGCCTTTTTCCAGGCTCCAGCTTTGGGAACAAGGACACCAGGCAGTGCTCACCCTCCTGCCAGGCAGATGTAAGTGGCCCTGATATTCATAAGAAGCTGTAAACAGCCAAAAATCTTAATTTTTGAAGTGCAATTTTTGTTCTTCTCTTGTTTTCCATTTCCAGAGCTGCCTCAAAAGCATTCACCTCATCTCTTCAGCCGGTACCAAACCAAAATCCTCGGATCAACTCCTGAACACGGGAACGTCCTGAAGGTGAATCCACTTCCAGAACTCAAAGCTGGCACTGGGCAGCAGCTCTCCCATGCTCCATGTGCTGTGCCTTCCACTATCCCAGGAATTCTGCAGGCCTGGCTGGGAGAGCCAGTGTCCCGTATTTTTCTCTAGGACAGGATTCCAGGTGCCACATCCCCACACGATGCCATTACATGCTGCTGGAGCCAAGCAAAATGTTTCCTTGCAAATGTTGGCTCTTCCCTCCAGCTTAGCCCTTACTTAGACAAATTCTCCTGCCTTCAGATTTTTAATTCCCATTAGCATCAGTGTTTTCCTGAGTGAAAACTTTTCAAAATGGGCAAAGTCCAGGAGACTTTGTTAGAACAGCTGCACAGCTCGTGTGTTACAGCTCCATTTCCAAATGTTTTCAACAGTGTCGCACAACCTGAGAAGCTGACACACATAAAAAACCACCTTGACCTGAAGAAGGCAAAGTGTATGGGGAACCACCACTGCTGCAGGCTGGGTGTGACTGACAGCAAGGACGGCCACCAAAGAGGTGCACAATTCCCACAGCTGCTTTTGGGGCACATTTCAATGGTTTGGAGGCAGGTGGGATGTTGTTGTGTCCTCATTCCCCTCACTGGTACCTGTTGGCATGGCAGGCACTCTGCCTCTCTGCCTTCAGCTCTACTTCTTGGCTAGAAATATCAACTCCTGCCAGTGCTGTGCTGAGGCAGCCATGGTATTTCTCCAGCCCCAAAATCATTCCTTCAATACTGCAGAACTTGATTTTTAAGGTAACTTTTGTTCTCCCAGCATCTGGTCGACATCGGCCTCAAGCCCCTGTGCTGCCCTGGAAAGGGAGCAGCTCCGAGCCCTGAATGCCTGAGGCCGGGACTGGAGCAGCAAACACTTCCAAATCAGGTGGGCCAACGTCCCCCAGGCCATGGCATTTCAGAGCCAGGTCCAGATAAAAGCTATTTACTGCCTTCATCTGCTCTGGGCACAGTAGCTTCTGGAATGCTGGAGGAATTCTCAGGCTGGAGGGATGCATGGTCTGAGCTGGACCCAAGCTCCTGCCTGGGCTATTCCCAGGAGTTCTGTGAGCCCACTGGACCACAGCTAAGCTCAGCCTGGATCCAGGACTCTCTTTGCCCATGTGGCTTAAGTTTGTTTGAGAATTTCAGCCACTTAACAGGGTTTAAAGTAACCCCCAAGTTTCAGTATCCAGCAGCGGGTCTGGCCACCTCTCCCAGAAGTGCCCAATGAGCACATCCCTCCCCTGGGCCCTGCCTACAGCAGGGATGGCTGCCAGGCCAAGCCAGGCCTGAAGAAAACCAGACTTTAATGTCATTTAAGAGTTGCACTTTTGCATTCTTTGAGAGTTAAATAACCAGTAGAAATAATCATGAAGTGACCGAGCTGTAGCTTTCTTTTTTCTTTTTATGCCCGTATATTCATCCACATGGCCCATGTGACTGTGCCTATATAGATCCATTTATATAAAGCTCTTTCTGCTCCCCTTGCAGTCCTGCTCCCAGAGTGAGGGGCAGCAGAGCTGGGGGAACATCTGGACATCCCGGAGCAGATTCAGCACTGCCACCCGGACCATGTGCTGAGAGGGATGGGCTCAGTGAGGATCCAGCCTTGGACATATCCTGTGACTTCTACAAGGTGCAGGCTGGATGAACTGCCCATCAAACAGTATTTTTAGTTCCTCCAAGTGAGAGAAATTGTAGCATTCACTGGTAGCCATCCCTAGAGCCTGCTACCAGCATTGCTTGGCTTGTAAAATACTATTTCCTACTAATTATTCTTTGATTACTTTCAACATTTGGGTTGTGATCTTCCAAGCAAGTGTCTGTTTCTAGCTGAATTGCTTAGAGTCATTTAAACCCCACTTGTTCTGGAAAGGAATATAAAGTTAAACACTGCATTAAAGTGTTTGATGACACAAATTCCAAAAATTCAGATTCTAGCTGTTTCAGACGAGGCACTCTTATTCACTTGGGTTATTTTAAAATGTATTTATTCTACAAAACAATCCTGAGCTACCTCTAAATGATGGTAAAAACCCATCCCTCTTGACTGGAAACACTGGAAAAAGCCACTCATCTTAGTGAAGCGTTCAGGTGAAAAACTGGTGAAAACTGTGCAAACACATGAGAAATGAATCATTTCATCTCCAGATTAGAGTTTTCACAGCTTCTGCAAGGACAACCTTGCCCATGTGGAGGATAAAGAGGAAGAATTAATACCTGAAAACACAGCTATTTAAATGAGCAGTTCTTTCCCATGTGGGGTGGCTTCCCTTCCCGGGACGGGCACCTGGACACACAGGTAGGACAAGGCTGCAGAGCTCCTGCAGCCCACCTGAGCTCACAGGTAAGCACGGGATGCTCACATGTGGAGTCAGAACCACCTCAGATGACAGCCCAGAAACTCTTCCTCTCCCTCCCTGCTTCCAGGGATCCCTGTGCTGCTCTCCCCAGCTTTGGAAGCTTCCCAGAAGGTGCAAATCTTCCTTTGAAGGTTTGTTTGCTTACTTGCTTTTAAATGGGAAACCGCCAAAATTCAGCAACTATTTTCTAATTTGAACATTTTTATTTTCCACGGGGGAAAAGCAAATCCCACAACACAAGTAATTGCCATTCAATCTCTACCCTGAGTTAGAGTTCCCAGTCGGTTTCTCATCTTCCAGGGCTGAAAGGAAAGATTTCCCTTGGGAGATGCAAACGATCCCTCCATTATGTGGAGGCCATGCGTGCGCATTCACGGGATCACAAATCTGAGCTTCCTTGAGTGACTTTGGCATGGCTGCCATGAATCCATATTAAGCTATTCCCCAATATTTGTTGTCAGCAGCATTAGAGGATGCCTTGCCTCCTGTTTCAGAACTTAATGGCCCATTGACCGCACTTCCTGCAAAGCACAAACTGTGTCCCACGACACTAAATCTGTGCCATGCTAATGAAAAGCCCTTTTTATTTCAGGCCAGTATCCAGAGTGGAAATGATTTAGATCGCAGTCACTGGGTATTTTAACTCACTAACTCACTATTTCTTTAGTAATTAGAGATGAGGCCCATGGCAATGCCAAGTTGTAGGCTGACCCAAACATGCCTATCTATTCTGGATACTCTCCTGGAGATTTTTATTTAACACGTTTCAAATTAGAGCTGAGGTGGGAATGAAAAATTCTTTGGCACAAGTGAGGGACACAGATGAGTGCATTTTCCACTCGGTTTTTTGGTCCTTAACACAGCAATATTTTACTTCATGTTAAAGACACCCAGATGAGATGTGACAACAGGGACAAGCTGGATTCCAGCAGGGCCCTGCTTAGGAGTACAAAAGCAGAATGATTTCCCCTCAGCACCTTTGGGCTTGTCCCGCAGGGTGACTCGGACCGAGTCGCTCACACAAACTGGCGATCGCTTTCCTCCTCATTTTATGTTTGTTATTTTTCTAACCTCTTCAATCTCACTTTGCTGAAGCAGAGGAAATGAGGTAAATTGGTCCTAACACAGGCCAGGAATTGCTGTCCTACTCCTGACATGGGGTTTAAAGGCACTGTGGGAGTGGAACAGTAAATCTCTGGGGCACAAGTTTCTTGTGATAACACTAAATTTACCCGAATTTTATTGCTAAGATACAAAGTGTTATGGCAACATGAAGGAAAACAAGTTCTAAGGTTTTCCTTTAAGGCATAAAGATCCACAAAACTCCACATACTGCTGCCTACACTTCAGCAAAGACATGGTGAGATTTCAGTAACACCACTGTGCACTCACATGCTCTTTTTCAGTCCTGTGACATCAGACTTTGGGTTTCCTTGCTCAGCAAGCGCATCTATAAACCTGCTGTATGGATTAGGATACTCTGAGATCCCTTCAGAGCCATCTGCTTTAGCATTGCCTCTATCTCCAAAGAGAAGCCTGGGAGCACTGCATGCACAGGTGGGTGGTGGCAGGTGGAGCGCGGGAGGGTTTGGAGTGGAACTAGAATATTTTTCTGCAAGTTAGCAAGAAACAAGTGTGAAACTGTGTAACTCAGAGACTCTCCCAAGCATATTAAATACACCTGAGGATGAGACTAACAACACAAAGGTCAGTGTTTCCAAAAATGTAACCTATGAGAAGCATTATTAATTACATATACAAGCACAAATACACACACAAAGGAGCACACATTATTCTAAGATAGTTTTGGACCTAAAATCCATGTTCTTCTACTTATGTGAAAGCATCACCTTCATTCCACATAGATAAACCAACCCCTGCAGTCTTTGCCTCCATCCTATTTTTGATAAGATATTTCTACTGTGTATCTTAGGTTAAGTATTAACTTACATGAGAAACAGATGTTTCCCCTCTGCAAGGAAAAGCATCTTTTCAAAGGTCATCAGTGGGAGAGAAGGACTTCCAGGATTTACACAAGGCAGTGGCAGTTCTGGCCACTGTCCCTTCTGCTTTTAAGATCTTTTCCATTTGGCTTTAACTCTACCCAGTTTTAGAGAAGTTCTTTCATCCCACTACCTGGTAAAAGATATTTTCCATACTTCCATTGCAACCAGATTCATTCATTGGGCCGTTCCTAAAACCACAAAGGCTGTTTTGTTGAATAAATCCAATCCCTGTGTTCATTCCTAAACATAACTCAAAATATTTCAACAGTGCCTCCCCTCCTTTAGATGTTTTAATATCGGATAGGGAGATTTGCAGGATATAAGCTTTACAGCCTGTGAAGTTTTCACATCTCCAGGTGGAATTGCTTAACAGTTACAAAAAAAGAAAACTTAAAAAAAAAAAGAAAAAAAGAGGGAGAGAAGACTTAAACCTGCTGGTCCACAAAAGAGAAGTTAATAAACCACAAAGAACTGTGAAACAATAAAGTTTTCCTCACTGGTTAAACACAATGGAATTAATGATCTGAGTTTCAGGGATATCTAAAGGCTGTATTGCATTACTTTGTATAAGGAATAAACAGTCCCCGTCCCTTTCCAGTATTTCACCCTCTTCAGGAGGATGAGGAAGAACTTTCATGAATAATAATGCATAAATATGCAGATGTGCAAAGATAAACAGCACATAGACCAACAGCAGAGCAGAGAATAGCTCAGACCAAAATTAACATCAGCACCCAGAGAATTAAGAGAATTTCATGTGCAATCCTCGATCTCAGCACATGAATAAATCAGGATGGAGGAAAAGGCAGATCCAAACTGAGATTCTCAGCCTGGATCTGTTAACCCAGTGTGTGACTATGGGCAGGGAGTAACAACCCAATCCTTTACACCACCAGCTATGGGAATCATAAATCGAATGAGGACACTGAGGAGCTGTGAATGGAGAAAGAACTCTCCCTTCCTTTCCAACAGCCTGAGCACATCTGATCTCCCTGAAAGCCTCACACTGTTCCTGAAAGACTTCACACCTGGAAGGTGGCACAGTCCCAGTATCACAGGCACTTAGATCAACCCCTGCTCTTGCTCGCTGATTTTTTTTCCCAAAGCACAAGCTGTCCCCAAGGTTCCCAGCCCCAGCTGGCCGTGCCCTGTGCTGAGGCGAGGGAGCAGCACCCCCAGCCCATGGGGGATGTGGTCTCCGCCTGCCCTGCCAACACCCACAAACCTCCCAGAGCGGAGCAGGAGCACTCCAGGGAAAGGCAGAGCGATGCCAAACCACTGGGTGGGGTGAGGACAGTGTCTGCAGGAATTCTGCAGCTCTGGGACAGATAGCATCAGTGACTAACAATTTCAGGATCACACACATTTGGAATTATCAGCAAGTCACCCCTCAGGAGCGCTCGAACCCCAGTGCATGGCCCTGCACTGGCTTGGGCTGCTCCTGAGGCCTTTTTACGCTTTAAATAAACAGAATCAAAGTCCAAGAGTTAAAACTTGACTTCAACTCTTATAAACTGCCAGTTTCTGAAATTACACAAGCAAACAATACTAAAATAAATAAAACCTACAGGCGAACCCTTTCTAAGAGCCCACAGCATTGTTAATGTCAGTACCAGAGAGCGTTTGTCTTCTGTAAAGTTATATGAAGTCTTGGTTTGGCTGAACTCACGTTGTCTGGTTACTTCTCCCTTCCCTGGAGAGAATATGAATGGTTTCTATTTCGAGGAGGTTACAGGTAGCCATAAATTATCACCTAAGTGTGGGCTGCCTCAGCCCCAGCACCTTGCCAGCTCTTCAGAGCACTGGATGGCTTTGGCACTGAAACCTGCCAAGTCTTGGGCCACGTCAACTCAGTTTTTGACATGTGTTATGTGGATCATAGGGAACCATTGCAGAGACCTCGTTATGGAAGAATGAAGCATTTTTTCCCCATCTATCATAGGTACTTTTCAGATGACTGCATTCCTGCGGGACTAAATCATCTTTTTTTTAAAACAATTTTAGCTCCTCACTGCCCATCCCTAAAATATCAGCCATGACCAGGTAGCTCAGACTGTCACGGAACAAATTTAATTATCACCTGCACATTGCTAATTGTGGAGCTTTGTCTTTCAGGAACAAAAAGAAATTAATTACTATGATGAAGTTTCTGACTCAAAAAGTCATAAAAGTTGACATAAAATCCTGCCACGAGTGGAGATGCACACAAAGGCCTTTTCCAAAGTACACAGTCCCTTAATGTTCTTGGAATAAAGCTACTTATATGTAATGCATGTGATACACGTTAGCTCACAGCTCTTTTGTAGTGTATGAAGGGATGTACTTTAAAGGCATAGTTTAATTAAGTTTCTTAACACTCCTTTGTGAGGATAAAATAATCATTCCTGTTTCACAGGCAAATGCTAAAAAGTTAATTAAATTACAAGATCCAGACAGTGACTTAGAGGCAGAAGCAGGAAAAGAGGTCGGAAGACTCAGTTCCAGTTGCAGCTGACAGGAAACTCCCGAGTGAATGTTCTTGATCAAGACAAATTTCACCTGACTTCAGATCACACCACAAACCTCAAATTTTACTGAAGAGACAACTTGAACTGTGAGAGATATTGCTTTCCTGTAGAACGCATAAAATAATTTGGGTATTGCAAAATTGTAAAAACAATAAAGGAATACTTTGGATTCCAAATCTCAAAAACTCAGGGAAAAAAACCAAAACTAAAACTTTAAACAAAACTGCAAGAACCTGAAAAAAGGCGATATAACACCTGATTTCTTTGGATTCTGAAGCTTCTGAAGGGTTCTGCCCTATTTGCTTCCTTCATCAAGTTCAAAATATTCCAAATTAAATGAACAAATAGTTATTACTGGATGCAAAGATGCTGTTCGAAAGAAAAAGTGAGCTGGAGGGCAATCATTAAAATTATCCAGGTAGAAGGTCCACTGATTTACATAGAAATGATTTGTTATTATTGTATTAATGATGTCATTTCTTTATCAAGTCACAATACAAACCAACTCAAGTGCTTGGCAGGGGACTAAAGGAAAGCTGTAATCCAAGTGAACACGTACAGCTTCATTCTTCTAGAAGAAAGCTTGAATATTCAGTTCATTGCGCAATCACTCCTTTGATTGGGCTAATTAAGTCAATTATGTAAAAATATTCTGGCTTGCCAGGGTAAGCAAGACTTGAGGAACAGTGGAAAAGAACAGCGAGAAGGAGGGTGCCCCAAAACTCTTGAGGAGCAACAATCAAGAAGGCAGACGCATGAAAGTAAACCCAGTAATTTGGGAACACTGGAATTAGGGAAACCTGGATGGAGTTTGGTTTATGACACAGCCTGTGGTCGAGACATGGTGATGCCTCAGTCCCATGTCGATTCTGGGATGTTCAGCAAGGTGTGAGAGCTTGTCAAAGCTAAAATAATTGTCATGTCCCTCATCAGGGCAGCTTCTCTGTATCACAGAACTTGGGGAGTGTTAAATTCCTTTGGGTGAACAGCTTTAGCTGTATCTGTCTGTAGATACACAGACAAACCAACCAACTTTTCCTTGGAAAACCAGCTCCCAAGCACACAGAGCATCAGAGAACAGGTGCCATGACTGTGAAGGGACCATACATCCTCCAGCCACCACTGGAATGGCTGGGAAAGCTGCAAGGCTCTGGAGACAGGTGCCACCTGGATTTCGGGCTCTGGGGAGACACTCAGGGTATTTTGCTGCTTTCAGAGAAGACCCTGCAGCGCTTCCTCTGAATTCAGCAAGTCTCACAGCCTGACCTGATTTCCTGCTGCCTCTGACATCACTCAGCTCAAAATGCCTTGCAAAGAGGGAGCAGATAAGAATGCAGAGTGGTCCTTATCACAGGTCAGCTTTCAGTTCCATAGGGAGAGTAGTCATGGCTTTGCCTTTCATTGCCTAGAACAGTACAGAAAGTTTTACTTGATGAAAAGTAAATGCCTTCTTGTTTTCCTTGAAAGGTTATTCTGATTTAAAATCTATCAACCAATTTTAACACAAACAAAACATGACTGTGAAAACCCTGCTTGGGCTAAAAAGGCCCTTCTTGTCATTACCAAAGCTGGCCTGATCTGGTTATTGTCTCTGAGCACCTGCTGCCCATTCCTGCAGAAAAGCTCCTGTCTTGTCCCTGCTGTGACCAGGGCTTGCCGTGTACAGGTGGAGATGTGGGCAGGTAACAGAGCTTGGGCAAATCCACAGCAGCACACGACAGAATCACGCTGCTGGAACACGAGGTTTGTCCTGGAGACACAGGGACACACCAGGGACTCTCCCCCTTTGCCCAGCACACCTCGGTCCCTTTGGGCAGGCAGACCTTGCTTCGGGCAGTGCACAAACCCAAACCAGACCTCAAAGCACCACGGTGCCCCCTCCCTGAACTCTGTGCCCTGCACGCACTGAACCAGCCAGGACCAGCAGCTCTCTGCTAGCTTGGGCTCTCTGCTGGCCTCCAGTGCTCCCCAGGTGCAGAGGTGAGCATGAGGTAATCACACCTCCTGAATGTGAGGTTTAGTCTATAGGAAACCAGCGGAATTTATGTAATTCTGGCACGCAGGGTGTTTCTTCTCTGTAAATTTAGCAGCCAGTAGCACACTCAGCTCCAGAACAGTGTGTGCACTATGTTACACACGGATCCCCCAACCCAGTGCTCTGTGTCAGGGCACAGCCTCAGCCAGGGCAAGGGGGCTGTGACCTTGGGCATCAGCCATCACACCCTCCTCACATCCTTCTCAGCACTCCCAGCTGAGCTGGGACACCTCATTATGGCCTCCCTATCCCTGGAAGTGTACAAGGCCAGGTTGGAACCTGGTCTAGTGGAAGGTGTCCCTGTCCATAGCAGGGGTGGAAGGAGATGAGCTTTAAGGTCTCTTCCAACTCAAACCATTCTGGGATCTACAATTCACACTGAAAAAAGGGTTTTGAACAGAAACTGTGTGTTTGCTCTCAGAATCTAAACTCTCTGTTAGGGGTACATTTCCCANCAAGGCCAGGTTGGAACCTGGTCTAGTGGAAGGTGTCCCTGTCCATAGCAGGGGTGGAAGGAGATGAGCTTTAAGGTCTCTTCCAACTCAAACCATTCTGGGATCTACAATTCACACTGAAAAAAGGGTTTTGAACAGAAACTGTGTGTTTGCTCCCAGAATCTAAACTGTTAGGGGTACATTTCCCGAATGAGGCAGCAGGTTGCTGCAGTTTCAGCTTTTTTAAAATTGCAATATGCTCTTGTAGATACAGATCCTTTACCAAGTTTAAAGTTTGAATTCCAGTTTGACTCCTAACTCCCTGCCCTAGAAACAAGCAGAGCCCTTTCAATGGATCAAAGGTTTGAACTTGAAGGAACAAAACATATTGTTCTAAAGGTAAATACATTTCAGCTTATTAGTTATTCATCCTCACACTCTCAGACAATGAGTTTTTAAGGTTTTTCAAAGTCATTGAGCTGTCCTGTTATTAGACTTTTTAAATGGCTTAGGCTCCTCATTAGGTGGCCACACTGTGCTATGACACATGTACGGTATTAGAAGCTGTGAACTTCTGCATGCCAGTGCTTCTGGGTTCTTTATTTTGTTTTACCAATGAGAAACATTTTATACAAATACAAGACTTTATTGTATAAAAAAATTATATTTCCCCAGTGTCTTTTTGTGTCAACAAAGGACTTTCCTGGAGAGTAATGAGTTTGCACTAAGCAGGCAAACACAAATAAACGAAGTCTATGTGGATAACCAAGTGTGGTGTATGTATATATTGTATCTCCAAAAATTTAAAAACCGAACAGCACAAGCAATCTGCTCCTTTTGGAAAACAATAGCCATTTATGAAACATTTTTGCCAATTAAATTGCCAGAGAAAAATTAACCCTTATTATTTCAGGCATTCCCAAACAGATTCTAAATAGTCACTCTGCACCTTGCAGAGGGAAGAGGGTCTGGAGCTGCCTTGGGCTCCTGAGCTTGACCTTTCAGTGGCTGCAGTGCTGGAATTCCCAAGGCCATTAAGAGATTTAGGTGCAGACATCCCACTAATTTCAATGGTGGCAAAGGGTTAAACTTCTCCCAAAGTTTAAAAAACCCAGCACAGACTAGGACTGGCTTCACCACCACTGTGCTGGAACTTGGCAGTGGGTTAAGAGGACACATCAGCACTAAACAACAGTTTGGAACAGGAAGAGAAGATGAATATCTAATCCGATTGAAACTCCAGAGGAAATATCACGCAGGCTGGCTGGAATGGACCCAGCAGGCTCAGCCTAATGGCTCTGGGCTTAGGAAGAGCTCTGCTCTGCTCGGGGTCTCGCTACCAGCCATCCCTACCCCACGTCAGCGGCTGGAAGCAGAGCTGGATTTGGAGTAGCCAGAACCTCCCTCTTATAAAACAACTGGAAAATCTCTCATGTATCTTTTAAAGTCCAAGTCAGTCCATTAATATGGATGTACCAATGGTCAGGGATGTCTGGGAGGAGATGGAGGTTCAAATTCACCCTTGTGTTCCTTTTATACAGAATATATGAAAAAAAAGTCTTCCAAAATGTAAATACTTCCTACTTAGGATACAAGTAGGAGGAGCATTGCCCTGTTGCTTCAAATGGAAAAATAAATAAATATCTAAGGTCTTTCCACCCAGGAAGTCCCAGAAGACTCCAAATTTCCTGGTTATCTAGGAAAAGCCATTTACACAAGTGCTGTTTCCCAACACACGAGCTATAAATCGCCTCCAACCTCTGCACAGGGACATCCCAAGAACTGAAACTCCCGAGAGCTGGGACAGCAGCCAGAACCTTCGTGAGCAGCCGCTCAGGGTTCCCACACCGGAGCTGTTACAGATGAAGCCTGTGGTGTCTTGAGTTCTTCCTGAAGGCTGTTCTCATGCAGATCCAGTAGAATGTGAAGGAACCTGTCTCTCCCAGCCTGGGCCCAGGGAAAAAATGCTAATGCAGGGCAGCTCCCACGTGGAGGAACCGCTCCGGTGAGTGGCTGCACACAGGGACTGCAGACACTCACCTTGGCAAAGGGCCCAGTGCAGGGAGCAGGTCCTTTGGGGGAAAGAAGTCAAACTTCCCGTGATTTGTTCCTTAGCATGGCTCCCTTCTGGATCTTCATGGGCAAATTTTAAAGGTTCTGTCCTGCTGCAAGCTGCAGAGGCACTTCAGCCTGGCCTAGAGCCAAGTTGGGGACTTCTTTATTTATTTATAGTCTGGCTAGTTCTTAGCTGGATCAGTTTTCTGGTCCAGGTCATTGCCCTGAAGACTGATGCTGAAGCAAGAGAGGCAGCAACAACAAACATCTGGAAGATGAAGAGAGTGGGCTGGGATTTCTGTTGTGCCAACAGCAGACACCCATTCAGGATGAAGTGACCATCTAACAGCAGCCTCACTTGCTTTTGGCAACACCTTCCGGAACACCTTCTGCACTCTGGGCATTTTACTCATTTTCCAAAGCAGTAAGTCTTTTTAAGAAGGAGAAGATTCCAAAAGAGAAATGGATTAACGTAAGAAATTTGGGGATTCAAAAGAAGATGATTGCTGGTGCTCAGGAGTGCTCAGTTCTACAGAATACCGCGTATTCCTTTCTCTCAGATTCCCATTGGTTCACTGTGCTACATGAGCTCATGCTGCACTTTAAAAATCCCATTTAAACTTCATGAATGGTTCTTCAGGATGAAGTAGGGAACAAAGCCTTGGCAGCACTCAGACACAGGCACAGTTCAGTGACGCTGCCACTCGCTGCTGGACGGCTCCCCCTCGTGCCTTTCCCAACAGGAGGTGAGATTCCCTCACACCCCATACAGACACACTGCACACGTGTTCAGAGTCTCTGCTGTACAAGGATGACATTTCACAAAGGACACTGAAATCTCAGCTCCATATCAACACATATTTCATAATTAGAATCACATTAAGCGTGGCTTTTTCAGGGTGAGGCCTCACACAGTTGTGGTTTTGATTTACTGGACACACTAACTGCTTTCTGAGATGAAAGAACCAAAATATGTGTCAAAATATTAATGGCCACTGTCTAAGGAGGCAGAAGGCTTATGCTGGCTCTTGGGTGATGTGATGAGTGTTAACTCTGTCAGTCCGGCTCAGCAGCCGCCTCTGAGGCAACACAAACATCACCCTTCACTCATTTCCCATCTCCCTCTTTGCATAAACATCTCCCAATGGGAAACTGTTTGCCTTCAAGATTTCAGGGATCCATGAATGCAAAAACAAATGAATCAGAGGGAATAGATGTATGTTCAATCTGGATATGCCGACAGTGGAACTATTTGTGCAGCGATTTCATACTGAGATTGCACACTGCAATTCTTTACACAGAAAATCCCTAAAAACGTGGTCTGGTTTAAACCAGGGACCTGGGCAGCTTCCTGAACAGAAAGAGCTGGCCCAAGTCATGTTGGGATTATTCCAAAATGACCTATCCCAGCAGGACTTCACTGAGCGGAGCTGGGCACTTTCTATTCAGATCCCAGAGTCAAGGTCCAAAAAAGATCTTCACTTAATAAACCTTCTTTATACTAAGGATTCAAACCCTGGGATTTCACTTCCCTCTCTCCATACACACATCATTTTGACCCACAGGACAATTTTTTGCAGGTTGTCTTCAGCTGCAATAGAGCACAAACTTAATACTCTTGACAAATCCATTTTTTCCCTAACCTACATTCTCCTCAAGTCACAAATCCCACTTGGAAACACTTTGAACTGGACACCTGCTGATTAACAGCCCCACAGAAATTTGAATAACTGAAGATCTGCAAAACTGAAGCATCTAAAATGAAATGTAAAAAGTCCTGTCTTTGAAAGACCCTCAATCCCTAGATCCAGCTTTATTGCCAAAACCTGCCACACACAAGCAAACAGTTAAATAAGAGAAGAAATAAGGGTATTGCAGCCTAATTCACTTTTTAAACATTGCCATTGGTATAACTTCATGAAGTTTTGTAGAGGATTTAACTTCTCCCTAGGTCTCTATCAGCACTTTTTCAAGTAATGACAAATCTGATTTGTTACAGGAAAAAGCTGAGTGTATCTTAACCCCCAAAGCACAGCTTAGGACCAAAGAACATCGACTTCCCAGCTTCCAGATCCCTTTGGAAACACTGAATCCATTGTACAGGACTTTTTCACTTCCACTGCACGGAGCCTGTGGAGGCTGAAATGGGCTCAGTGGGATTTGTGATGGAATCCTGACTGCCCTGAGGTGAGAGAGACTTGTGTCAGGGATGTCAGGGAAGCTGTATTTCACTGCTGGAATGTTCCTTGTCTCCAGGTACGTGCACGGGGCCCTTCCATTGGCTCACATGGGACAGGCCCTTCACAGCCATGGTTTTAAAAAGTTTTGATGTTTTTAATTGCTACTTTATTACACATATTTCACCATTTATCCAGCATTTCTCATTTCACCCCGTAGTAGATTTACAGAAGCAAACAAGAACAACTGGTTTGGCTATAATGTTGTAGCTCCCCTTATTCCAAACAGTTCGGGATTTTATTTGCCATTGCACACAGGCTCCAGAAGGTATGGATTGTATCCTGTGTGTGTTAACAACACAGGGCTGTATCCTTGGGAAATTCAGAATTTAAGGAACACAGAGTCATCCTCTGCACCAGTCACCAGTTTCATAGACTGCAAACACAGGAAGCCCAGTTAAGGAAAGATCTGAAGACATGTGGGACTCCTCATGAAGGTACTGACAGCGTGTTTAACCCCAGAACCCTCACAGGGACTTAAAAGTGAAACTAATAGGAAAGGCAAAACACCTTTTTCCATTAAATTTTCCCAGGTAATCTCATCTTTCTGGTTTTAACCCACTCAAGTTGCTCAGCTGCTGCAGAAGGATTTAGTTCCTTTGCTACACTTTGGACACCAGTATCAAAGGGAGAATTTGACTTTCTGGATGAAAAGAGTGCCACCAACCACGCTCAGCCCCAGACCCTAAGGGGAGGATATTTCCTCCTTCTGTTCTCCTCAGTAGTACCTGTAGTTGGTGTTTGTTCTCCCAGTGAGGTGGGGAATCCTCTCTGGAGAAAAAAGCCTTTTTCCTTACAAGGGAAAACACCAGGAGATAAAGATCTGGTGGGTTTGAGCTGCCCTGGTGTGCAAAGTAATACCTGAAATAGAACTTCTGCTGCCAGTCTCCATCCTGCTTTCTCCTGGCTGTTGTCACTTCCTTGCACAACACATTGACACTTCTTCCCATAAAGATGCAGCCTACTCATCCAGAGGGCAACCAGAAGGACATGGGAGACACAGGTGACTCCATGACCACCACCAAGTCGTCAGGATAAAGCCAGCCTCCACTAATTCCATGAGACATAAGGCAGCCCAGACCTCACCCAGGGATTTCAGGTGGCACCTGAGTGCAAATGACAACCCGTGACAATAATGGCCATTAGCACTTTTCCACGGGCAGAGCCCGTATTCCCATTTCCTTGAATGAGATGACAATTATGGACATAAGCCTGCAAAGGGCCTTTTTTGCCAAAACTATTCTGTTTCCTCACTCCCAGTCAGATGGTGGGAGATTTTTTTTTGAGTGCCCGTACTGTAAATTGCCAAGAATAACTGTTGCCTCCCCTAAAATGGGAGTGAAAACAGCCCTGCGGGTTCCCTCTGAAGTGACAGCAGCTCTGACCGACTTCAAAGGCGACGCAAGGTTTTTAGTGAGGGCTGTTTGTTGATTTTTCTCCAGTGAAGTGATATTACATGGCATTTCCAACCCTCAATCCTATTAAGTGACAGAACTACCTAATAGCACTCATTAAATAACATAACTTGGTGTCAGAAATTCACTGGCAGGCTCCTGCAATTGAAGTGGTAGATTTATGCCCTAAAACAATACGGGTTTGGTGTTATTGTGACTGGGGTTTTTTAATAAATGTCATTTATTTTAACAGGTGAAAGTGTAAGAGCCAGGACAGTTCATGAACAGGTTATCACAGCTGACAAGTTGGTGCCTGAATTTTACATTTAGAGGCAAGAAAGCACTAAGAAAATATTCATTGCTGCTGAACTCCTCCAGCTCTGGGAGATCATTTCTTGGGTGACACCACCCTACTCTGCAGTGCTGTCACAAGGCACTCAGATGTTCCAGCACTATTCAGGAACTTTCCATCCTTCTGTCCAAGGAGATACTCAGAGTTAAGCACAGGTGAAGTGTAAAACAAGTAACAGCCTGAAGCTCTCAAAGGGCAAAGCCAGAATTCAGGAAATACCCTCTTATCAACTTTACAGCTCAAGGATCGTGTCCATACATCCTGCACAGGGACAGGTGAGGTTTGGCACAGCCAAACCCATCTTAGGTCAGCACAGTGACAGAGCTGAGCTGGTCTAACAGCTGATGCTGCTGAAAGGTCTGCCCCAACCTTCTCTGCTTTCTCTTTTCCACCAGCACTTCCCATCACACAATCCTACTGCTCCTTTGTGCCAGTTTGAACTTTCACCAGCCCTTCACTGCTAGCTGCACAAATCCGCAGGCCTTTTTCTTCAGTTTTCTGCAGGTGCAGTGAGACAAATCTGCTCAGACAGGAGTCCAAGTGCCAGAGCAGCACAGGGAACTTCCAGGACCATGAAATAATTTAGGTGTAAAGGGACCTCCGGAGGTCACCAAGTCCAGGACAGTGAATCACTGTCTTGGCTCTGCTGGATCAGGAAAACCATCCTGCAGCCTTCTGGATCTGACACCAAAATCCCAACTCTCACAACTGTCCAATGAGATTTTAAGGGGTTTTTTCATGCAACATGAATGTTGTTGCAAAAACGACTTCTTCTTGTACTCTAAAAGAACAATTACAACTAAAAAAAATCTTCCTGGAAATAAAAATTACCAGTTAAATCCCTGACTCTAACATTTTGACCAAAGGCAGAATGCTCTAAGGAATAACAAAACAATGCACCAAATATTTGTGCAGCAGGAAGAGTTTGGAGGTGTTTGTTTATCATAGTTTGTTCCTACTAGACAGAAATGTTCCTAAAGAACCGATATAAAGAGCTCTGATTATTAAGAGAGTCATGAAATGGTATTTCTAACCTCTTTATAAATGGTTTAAAGGAAATCACAAATATATAAAAAACAAAACCGAGTTTACAGTAAAAGGGCAGAGAACTAAATTGGTTATTCCAGTAAGCAATATGTTAAATGGAACTGAGCTGAGCATGTCTGCCACCATTCTACCTGGAAAAAAATCAAAGTTGGGGGAGGAGAAAAGATCTTTAGTTTGCCTTTTTTTTTTTTCAGAAGCCAAACAAAAGGGAAAAGCCCATATATTGTATTACCCTACTGTATATATGGACAAGTAGTTTGAGTAATGCACACAATGATTTCACAATGTGCTTTGAAAAGATTCAATAATGGCTTTGGAAATATGGGAAAGTAATTTTTAACACCACATAAAAAAGTAATAGAGGGCACAATCCTGTCACCACTAACTTAAACTGGGGAGAGCTGAACTTGCAGGATCTTCTGGTGGATTTAGAACATTTTTCAACAGCCTAGTTCAGATATTAGCAAAGCCCAGCCTGGCTGGCTCCCATCACATTCCCACTTGCTAAATTATTCCCCTCCTCCATTATAATTTATAACAAAAAATTGTTTAATGTGTTGAATATTTGTGTATTTGGACAATGCCTGCCTTTCCCTGTCACTCTGACAGCCCTGAGCACTCTGGCCATCAGCTGCCTGAGCATGGAGATCTGCAGCCCAGCCAGACTCACCAAGGCAGCGCTGCCCACTCTCAGCAGCAGCCCTGAAACCACCAGAGTCTGGTGAAGTTCTGATTTTCTGCATAATACTGCCACAAAAACCAATGTCTCCCACCCAGTCAGAGGGCAATCCTGGAAATGCAAAAGGAGTTCAGTTTCCAAAGATCTTTAGGTTTGAAAGAAACATTTTACCGTTGTCTACATAGTAAGAAAAATGCCAAGGATGAATGTAGGGACTGAGAGGTTGTGTTAGGGACCAGCCACCCTCACTCCCAGTGACATCGAATATGGCACATTTCACAAGGTGAGCCTGCACCCAAGAGCCCTTCCCTTCCTCACCAATCCCTGCTGCAGTTTGAGGTGGTGCTGGAAATACCAAACCTCAGCATGTGGCACGTGAGATTTCAACCACTGTCCTGCAAACTTGTTGCACTTCTCAAGATGTGGCTGGATCAGACTAAAATTCTGATGCAATTTATTTAAAAAGGGGAAAAAAAAACCCCAAACAAATGAATACTAAGTTACTCTTTCTCATGCAATCTCACTGGCCAAGTCTGCACTACAGGGCTCATCCATTTCTGCCTCCTCTGGCTCCCACCTCGGACACACCCGGCACGCTCCAATCCAAAAGCACTGTGTCACGCACTAGGGAGTTACATGCAATAAATACAAGGGCAGTGACCCAGAGTTCTCATTCACCCTCTGCTTGTCTCACAGCGTGTTTCCAGTAGAATTTCTGCTTTAAGCATCTAAACCCTTTCAGTTTCTGTCAGCTGATCCAACTCATGAACTGAAACCTTGAAGCTGCACAAAACACAGAAGGGCTGTGCCCACAACATGCACCAGGACTTGGGAGTCCTCTGGATTGCCTTAGAAGCAACTTCCCCTTCACTACCGATGTGTTAAACCCTGCAATTCAGCCCAAATAAACCACAGACTCTAAAAGATCCAGTGGTTCCTTCTGGTCTCCTAGTTCGAGTTTAAATACACTGCTGGCTCTAAGTTCAGCTCTACCACAAATGCCTCTATCAGTGCCTGGAAGTTCTTCACATTTCCAAGACAACTTGTCAGATTAATCCAGGCTGTTTTGTCCCTTCCTTCCAGTTTGGTGTTACCCACAAACAATAAAACTTTCCCTATTCAATTCTCTTGCTGCTCTTGAAGGGCTGAAACAACATGGTAAAAAAGTTCTACCACAGTAAAGGTGCTCTTCAGGAGGAAAGTTTATTTCTTGTGCCTTTTATGACCTTGCTGACATTTCCTAGCCATAATCTGGAAATGTTAAATGATAAAAAATACACTATTAATCAACCAATTGAGTTGCCAGTTCTAATTTTGGATAGAAAACTGGACAGAGAAATAATCAAAGACTTACCAAAAAAGCAGATGGCTGGAGAGTGCTTCTGGCAGTCATGCTACTCGCACATGGGACCACTTGAGTTTAACAAATTGGACAACAGAGAGAGAACTGAAATGGAAATTGGGGCTCTACTCCATTCAAATTCTTCAGAATGTTTGTTTTGGATTTGTACCTCTGCTGCAGTTTACAACTCTAGATTAGATATAGCAAGAATAATACTCTTGACTAGAAGAAAAACAGAATGGCTAAACTGTTTGCCAACTCACACACATTGTCTCCCTGTGTACAAATAATACCAACATATAAATGGATCTAAATAAAACCCAGTACTAAACGTGTCTTCTACTACACAGCAGTAAAGTTGCACAAGACATTTCCGTGAGTCAAACTGCAAGGCCCATATCAGCATGGAAACAGGATGGAAGGAAAACCCAGAGCAAACCCAGAGATGTCACAGCTGTCTCCATGCAGCAGAGATCTCCTATTGCAATGGGGAATACATCCCAAAACACACTGCTCAGGGATTAAAGGGGCATTTGTTTCCAGCATGAACCAGTTTTGAGACACAAGGCATAGTTCAGTGCTTCTTAATTGATCAGGAAGGTAAAAAACCACAAAACCAATGTCAGCTGTATCAATACCAAGACACACAGGTAGCAGATGATACCAAAAAAGGAAGAAAAAAGACTCATTCTGTCAGTCTTCCTGTAAGAAATCAGTTGCCTCAGTGTTTAACAGGAAAACATGAAGGTCCTTCTCAGTGAGATGCCAGTTGCAGCTTAAGGAAAGGTATGGCCAAATATGACATCATCTACCACAACCAAAAATTAAGATGAAAGTTGTGCTGGTCTCAGGGACCAGTCACTCACCAGGGAACCAGTGGTTTTATGTGCACGCCTTCCTGAAGAATCCAAAAATAACATTTTTCCATGGAGCAGAAATTCCTGCAGCGTTCACGCTTTTCCTTTCAGCAATGTTGCAATCCAGTGTGCCAGCCCTGTGTAATGAGGTCATCCGACAGTGTAATTTGTAGTATTTTAGTCTGTCAAAATTGATCTTAGAGTTTCTATGGCAACTAGATCCAAACAAAAGATGGAGCAGACAGAATTTGTCTCTCCCTGCCACCACCCAGATTTTTATATAAATATATATGTATATATATATAAAGCATTACACATATATAAAGTTAATGTTCATGATTCATCATTAAGCAATGCTAGAAAACTGGCACTGGAGAAATAGCACACAGGGCTAACATTAAAAAAAGGTAATTCTTCAATTTTCAAACACCTGGGAACAGAGTATGCTTTTCCCCCAAAACCCAGTCAGGAAATTGTATTATCCATTTCTGGTTGGGATAGATGGAAGAGAATCCTGGCTTTGCTGCCATGAGGTGAAGCACATGACACCATACCCCAGAAAAAATTACCCTTCAACCATTACTGTTAACATGTTCATGCTTAGGAAAGCTTGACTGTCACTCAGATTCGTAAGCTTGGGTTTGGAAGCTCTTATGCAAGTCTTGCATGTCTGTCAATTTATTTTAGTGCCCTTGTAGGAGCTGAGCTGGGTCCAGTTGCTGGATGGAAAACTCTGAATGTGGAACGCAAAGCCATTTCCAGTCAAATAATATGATTAACATCAATGCCAGCCAGCCCCTTCCTTTTGAAATAAATTGGTGGGATGAAAAGCTTGATTTTCCTACAGATCACTTCTTGGCACTGGAGGAGCTTCTGAGCTCTCCTCAGGAGATTTCACTTGGGTCCTTAACACAGATTGTCAACCACACACTGTGTTCCTAACACAATTCCTGACATTCCATGCAAATCCCAGAACAGCCACATGGGTTCTGACTTGGGCTTTAAGGAGAGGATGAACCTCCCCTACCAGGTGACATGTACCTGCCTCCAGAAATCTGTGTGGAGTCCATGAACGATTTTCTGACTCCTGTGTAATGTCACTTTACAGCCTCTGGTGTAAAAACATGGGACAGTTTTAGCAGATCCCTAAAAAGGGTGGGAGGGAATTTCTGAGAGCAGTGTGTTGGCTGGGAAGAGGGTAATACACTCACTTTTGTTGTGCTGTGTCACTGCAGGTCCCGTTTGCTTCTGGCTGCCGTCTCTGGAGGTCACCATGGGCCTGATTCCCAAGGCACTGGATCAGCCACCAGGGGTGGGATTGTGGCTGGAGGGCAGTTTGTCCTCTAGGCCAACTGCTACTACCTGTTAAGAAAAAGAGAGACTGTTAAGTCGGAGAAATACTGGCTATTTAAAAGAAACAAATACTCTCAAAAGCAGGCTATTTTTCTGATCCCAAACTCTCCTCCTGGAAAACAGAATTTCCCCATCAGTTTAGGTGTGATGGACAAAAAATTCATGGTGAACATAGGAATAAAACGGCGTGCACACATAGTTTGAAGCACAAGCATGTTTCCAGAGCTTACCCTCCTAAAATTAAACACTCAAGTCTTTCACCTGAGCAAAGACCCTGACCCTCAAAAACATATTCACTTGATGTAACAACAGTCAAGAATCCAACTCTGGCAGAAACTGAACTATGTCTTATACTGAATTACAGATACTTCTTAACAACTTCTGTCTATACAGAACATTGACATTTCACAGCTTATCTTACAGCTGACCCAGACTTTGGCATGTCTGCAGATTAATATATTGATAAAAATGTACACAATGAGCTGTTACCTCTTTTCAACTTCAAAAAATCATTGCTCTGCTACTGCAGCAGGAGATGCAAAATGCTTGTTTATACAGGAGTGTTCAAGAAGTATAAAATAAATGAAACTGTGGATTTCTTCCTAATTCTCACCGGTTTGTGACTGTCAGAGAAGATGTACCTTTTTCCATGTGAAACCCCTCATTACCCCTTCCTTCCAATAAAGGCAATCAATATCGAACTTTAAAGTTCCTGTCTGCATCCAGTTTACAGGCCTCACCATCCTGCCCTTTGAAACGGAGTTGTGTACAAGGCACATCAGAAAAACTGGAGGAAATTGGAGATAAAAAAGATTTTAAAATAAAAACAGTATTTATGTCTCCCAAATGGGAAGTTTGGATCAGCAAGGGCAGGAAACGGGCCGGTATTTAAGCTGATTACCCAAGCAAAGTCCTCTGCCTTTTCAGCAGAGCCACAGTCCCTCAGTAAAACCATTTAAACTAATTGGAGTTTGGGGCAGGGGGAGAGCAGGGAAGATGTCAAATTTTATCTGGAGTGTTAGTGATGGCTGGCTGGAGAGGGGCTTTCAGGGCCGCTAATTGGGCCCGTTTGCTGCGACGCCACAACGGGTTTCCCTGACGGGCCCTAACGAGGCCTGGGCGCAGGTGGCCGCGGTGGCCGCGCTGTCGCAGCCGCTCAGGGCCCGCTCGGCTGCGCCGGCGGCTCGGGGCCCGCCGGGCATAGGCCCAAAGGTCCTCCCCGGAGAGGGAGCGAGATCCCTCACATTTGTACCAGGAATTCACACAAATAAAAGTCTTTTGGGCCACGCTGGCCCTATGGACATGGATCTTATTATGCGTTTTACCTAATTATCGAGAGGGCTTTTCTGCTCGCGGAGCCCAGTCCCCTCAGGCCCTGCTTCCATGGGTGTTTGCACACATGTAGAAACTACATCTCCTCATTCACACTTACACATAACTGACGAGACAAATAATATTATCCTAGTGGGAAGAGCCAGAATTAGAAAGGAAATACTGCAACGTTTAGATTTAATCTGGTGAGCGTTAGATCATGATTCACTCTGACATAAAAGCTCAAGAGCACATTTAGCCAGGGCGAAACACATTACTGTGTTTTACATGAGAAGGAAATAAGTCTGATGTTTCATGGGCTGCATTATTTGCTGTTGAAATCCTAACGACTGCCCACGCTCTACACCTACGTTGTACCTAACGAATTGGGTTTAAATTTCAGAAAGCTCCAGCAACAAATTGGACGATCGTATTTGCTTCTGGCTCTCCACCATAGAGGAGATTTTTAGTAGAAGACAACAGAAAACTGACAATAAATTAAAAACAAAAAAAGGTTTCAAATGTAGCACTTCATTTATCTTCACCACATTTCACTGCAGTATTTTCAAAATAAGCATCTTTTTTGATAAATTTTTTTTTCAAACAGGTAACTACTCAAACGCTGTAAGCAGAATTGGAATCACTGATTTTCAATATACACTGTTAAATATCCTGCTGAAGGCTCAGGAAGTTTTGCTTTATCAAATAAAACACTGAATTTATGCTCCATATGAAACGGTGGCTGAATCAACACAAGTTTTACAACTGCCTTAACCCAACCTTCTGCTTTCTTCTCACTCTCGTCCACAAGATTCCATTGCCTCCCTCCCATCACCTCCTGCTCTTTGGTGGCCATAGGAATGAACAAATCCCCGCAGCCTCCTCCCCGCTCATATCAGTGAGAGAGCAGCCACTTTGGATGGCAGCACAGTCCTGCCCTGCTTTAACACAGCGCAGGACTGGCAGGCTCCAGGATAGACCTTTTTCCTGGTACAGATCCAGGCCCAGCTGTGCTTTCCAAGCAAGGCTCTCCATCAGCATTCCCAGCACTCTCTCAACAGGACAGAATAGACTCCATTTCAGAGAATCATGGAATAGTTTGAGTTGGAAGATACCTTCTAAAGGCCATGAGCAGGGGCACCTTCCACTAATTCCCATCCAATCTGGCCTTGGACACTTCCAGAATAGGGCATCCACCACCCCACCCCTCTGGGCAACCTGTGCCAGTATTTTACCACCCTCATTGTAAAAACTCCTTTCTTACATCTAATCTAAGAATTTCGCCCCTGTGCTGTTCATGGGAGGAATTTATAGTTGAGATGTGAGCCACAAAGTGTGTCAGTGCCTTCCTCAATGCCTTTTTGGGGCATCCCAATAAAACCCCCATGTCTGGGTTTCCAGTGTAATTTGGGGTTTACTTAGACTTGTGTTCATCTCAACACATTTCCTTCATGCAGCAACAGGAATGAATATATCTAAAATACCCAGATACAAAGAACAAGCTGCTGACTCTTTCTCACAGATGCCAATTCCCAGGAGCTGCTGTGACTCCATGAACATGGTTCTCCTACAAACGCGGCTGAGGGTTGCAGGGCTCTCTAAGTATCTGCAATTTCAAGGCAGATAAATGTTATGTAAACTCAAATTTTACAATTTTATTGCTGTGTATTATTTCATGCCAACTCGTGCTTTACATAGAAGGCAAACATCATTGAATTTATTTCTGAAAAAAGCAAAATAAAGTTTACAGTTCTGCCTGGCCTCAAGTTTGTTTATAAACACGGGAGCAGGCTGGCCTTATTACAGTGGGGATGGCAGAAAAAAAACCTTCTCCAAGCTGAACATGAGCCAAGAGTGCTCTCAGCAAGTGAGGGCTTCATCTGAGTGTGGCCTTCGCCTCTCAGGCCTGATGAAGAGATGGTGATTTAATAACAGGTTATCTAAGAGGAGATAATAACAACTCCCTCACTTGGAGGGAAATTATAGTGATGACAGAGCCAAAACTGTCCTTCGAGATAGATGCTGGAAAACAAGGGGCAACACCAAAAACTGTGCCTTGGCAGGCCCAGATCAGAGATAAGCAAAAAAGGTTTTCAGCAGAAGGGTGATGCAGCCCCTAGACAGGTGCCCAGAGAGGCACAGGATGGTGATCCTTGGAGATATTTCATGCTAAACACGTGCCTTTTGACACTTTTGATAAAATACATTGCAAAAAAACCTCTTGAGGTATTGAAGGAACGAGAGACGTTTGGCACTTCTCAAAAGCGCCTGTCCCTCTTTTTTTAATAAACAAATGCCTTCAAAAGCCTTGTCATAAAATGCCTGATGACTGTGGCTCCACGCCTGTACCCCCAGAACACCAGACCATTTGGGGGCTCCATGCACATGCAAACCCTTCTTCTGATGGACCTTTCCCCATAAACACAGACTTAGGAGTAACAGTGCAGGATCTGTTCATGCAAGTTGTGGCACAAGAGCAAACTCCACATATTTGAAAAGATTATCAGTCAACTACAGTTCTTTCCACTGTAGAAACAGTTACTCAGTTAAGATAAACAAAGAAATTCCCATGCACTGAAAAGGAAAACCTATTAACTGATTAAACATGTGAATCAGTTGATAAACTGGTTATCAAAGTTCTGAAAACATTTTTAACAATGACCCTTCCTGCCATGTTTAACAATGACCCATAAAAGCTAGAATAATGCAGCCCTTTACAGGAAACCAGCTGGATGAAAAGCAGAAAGTATTTCTGATCTAAGAAGCTGCAGCTATGCCATACAAGCTGACAAATTTAGACACTAATTATGAGTAAAGAAGTGATAAACATTTCAAATGCCAATTAAAAGCTTTGCACAAAGTTTTTCCAAAGGTTTCTAACTCTTTTCAGCACACAGGAAAAATTCCCAGCTTTATCCCATCTGATGGATGTTGGTAACTCATTCCTCATTTCAGGTTTTTCAGGTAACTATAAAAATACTTATTAAAAAAACCAAACCAAAACACTCCTTAATTTTCAGGACAAGTTGAAGATCTGCAAGTGGAATAGGAATGTAAATACCTATGTTTTTCTTACAACTGATCATGCAAATCCCATCTCAGAAAAAACTCCACCTCAGAACTATTTGCAGACATGCAAAAGCAGAATGTAGCACGGACTAATAATGACATTTCACTTGATAGAGAAGTTGATTTTACTTCTCAGTACATTTTTAAAAAGGTACATTGAAAAAACTGTTAGATCTGGCCCTAGGGAGAGCTGAAAAATCCTTTTAGACAAGCCCAGATCCACAGAAGAGCAAAAATTTGGGCACCAGATAAAGGTCATGGCTAACCAACAACATCACAACTTTTCACATGCAAAGCATGGACAGAACCTGCTGTATTTAAAGAAAAGGCCCCTCATGAACTTCAGGTGGAGATCTATGTTTTCCCAAAATTCAGAGAAATATTCGGACCCAGGGCACTCTTCAGAGCATTCTATACCAAGGCTTGAATCTATTCCTCTTCCTCCTAAACTTTGTATTAGCCATGTTAACCAAAATATACCCAAATCCTACTTCTGCATGGCTTCATGGCAAGCAAATTGCCTATAGGTTTATTTCTCATTATCAGAAAAGTCTGTCCAGCTAAAAGGCAACATCACAAATCAGAGAAACCCCAGACTACAAGATATTCTCACCAGGGTCCTGTACACCAAGTTAGCCAAGACTTTGACATAAAACTTTTCAATCAACTAAGAACGTTTTAAGAAGTCACAGAAAAAAGATTCAGGCTTTCTACCAATTACTGCAGAGTACTGGAAGTAAGTTAAAACAGTCAGTATTTAAACATTTGGCTTTACAATGATCTTAAAACAATCCAGTCTTTTTAAAAAAACATCTCTCAGCCTTCTCCTAAGCTGAAATAATAACACATACAGAATTAAATTACAGTATTCTATTTTCTTTCCAGAAACACAACATTTAAAAGCAACCAAACAAGGCATTTGTTAACAGAGGAGCATAAATAAAAAGAAAATATCCAGAGGTTTTCAATTTTGAAAAGTCTGCTACCATTTCTGGGAATGGTACCATTTCATATTTCAAAAGTGGGACTTGCTCACTGTATGGAAAGACCATATTTATTTGGCTACAGCCCTGTTCTCAGTAAGCACTGATGGCTCTGCTTTTGGAAGAGGGAGAAAACAAGAAGTTCAGAGTGTTATTTTGAAGTGTATTCCAAGACTGTAATGGATTTGGAATACAGCTGAGCCCCATGCAGACCCGGGATGTGGATGGAGCATCTCTCTTTGAAGAGCTCCTCAGTTCACCAAATCTAAAAAGAGATGAATACACCAAGGATTTGAGAGTTTCAGTTCTGTAATTTGAAAAAGATGTCAAAACTGCCCAGTTCATATAATTAAGGTCATGCTGCACTTCTTTGGTGTCCAGAAACAAAGCAGGAGCAGAACAGTCCGTTCTCCCCATCATCTCCCTCTCAACAGTGGGAAGTTCCCAGTGGCAGCTGCTGCCTTGCAGAGGTTTAATTGTGTGTGAACAGAAAGTCAGAACAAGTTTCCCCATAACCCCTGGCTCAGGCAGTTCCTCCTCTGCCTCAGAGCAGGACTCCACATGGACTTTGTGTAAAGCAGAAACGCATTTTCCCCACTGACAATGATCTGAATATTCCTTCAAATGAGATTAAGCAGAAAAATTTACAGTCAGTTTTGCAACTTTTCCTTTCTCCTGCTTATCCCTCACTCTGGAGCAGCCACTCTGATCTCAGCACTGCCGTTTTGTAAAACCAAACCCTACATTTTTACAGAAACTGCTTGATTTCGAATGTTTCAGTTACCAGGTGCTCAGCTTGGATACCCTGAAGAATTTTTAAATTTTCAGGTGGTGAGAACACAGAACTTTCAAGTCACCTTTCTCCAGACAGCCCAGAACCACAGAGCCCACAGTGATCATCAAACATTTCCAGTGTCTGTTGCAGAAACTCGGGTACCTAGAAATACATTTGCAGCTATAGCTACTTCACACATCCCAGTTGTGTCAGCATTCAGTTAAACGGGTTTTCCTATTCTACTTAGATATTGTTGCAGTTACACGTAACACACAATCTTTGCTCTTCCTCTAGGGATGAAATTTGAGTTGTAAAGGCATAACAAAGTGATGCTGAGATTCATGGTACCTGCTTTCAAAGAAATCTCCTTTAGAACCCGTGATGCAATGAAGCATCATTTTCAAAACCAGGTTTCAAGCTCTGCAGATGAAGGTAAAAGTGTCAGACAAATAACACTCAGGTCTGGTCCCTGCTGCAGCTCAGGCCAGATCAAAGGCAGCAGGTCTGGTGTGCCAGACTTCCTGAAGCTCCTCCTTGCAACTGGGAATTCCTGCCAGCTCCAGGGAGGCTGTTTTATGGCTCAGGCACAGCCTGACTCATCACTTGCAGCTCGATGCTGCATCAGGCATCCCTGTGACTGTCTCAGAACAGCAATTGGGGGTGTGTTCCCACAGAGTGCTGGGATGTGTGGGCATATCACCATGTCCCATGGGTGGGGATATGCTCAAGTCCCACCAGGTTCAGCCCACTTTGTGCCTTTCCTAATTGGGGGTTTTAAGGGAAGGAAAGGCCTTTGGGCAGGGATCATTCCTTGGCTGCCAGCCAGCATTTTCCATGTCAGAATTCCATCCCTGATGTGGATGCTCCCTCCCCGTAACAGGAGAACAAGTGTGTGCCACTCATTTCCAGCTCCAGAGGGGAGCATGATGGAAGCAGGTTGGATCAGAAATTAAAGTATTTTCTGATGCAAACTGTGACTGCAAATCCTGAGTTAGAACAAGCAAATCACGACAGTAACAATAAAACGTGACTGAGAAATCTCCAGATTAGTGCAGCCCTGTCCAGGCAGGAACTGTGCTTGGTGGAGGGAAAGACAGCAGCACTTCTTCAGTTCACTATGAAATATTTCAACCCTCTGCACTGTTGAGGCAATTTTTCAAATTGAGTATTTAAATGAAATTGCCACAGACTGATAAAACAAAACAACTGTGTCAAATCTGCAGTTTGCCTGAAAGACCTGAGGGGGAAAAAGAGTTAACAACGACCCTGAAGGTCTTTATTTCAAAATAAACCTAATGTTAAAAGGAAAAAAAAAAAAAAAAGAAGAAAAAAGGAAAAAAAATCACTGTCTGTAACATTATAGTTTTCAAAGACTTTGCAGCCAGGAATTACAGATAAGCCCTCTTAAGACCATAAAGAAAAATCTTTTGATAGTGTTCAGCTTATTGAACTGGCTCCTCCGTGTATTTGCAGCAATAAAGCTGTCAGGCAGACAGAAAAGGAGAGCTAAGTGTTTCAAGACTCAGCCACATGAACTCCTATTAACCTGCATTAACATGCAATTGTTGCAGTGAGCACAGTGTTCCCTGTGTCAAGTGCTTGTAAAGGACACAGGGAAATCCCTCAGTGACAGACAAGGTAACTGCTGCTCTGTCCCACGGATCTCTGAGCAGACAGTCTGCCTGGCAAGCACCACACTGATGGCTATGAATTATTCCTGGAAATTTCCCGTCTGCTTAACAAATTTCAGGATGGGAAGAGATGTTATTTCACTTTAATAACTTCCACGTTTTACATCCCACCAAGCAGTTGGTGGTTTGCTGGAGTCTGAGGGCTGAATGAACTGCTCCTGTCCGATCGCACACGGAACGGCCTCAGGAAGGCAGCGGGGGCTGGGGAGGATCTGCTTCAAAGCTCCGAGACACCCTGACAAATCCAAGGTGATGAGACAGGAGGGCATTCTGAATACAACCTCAACATTTTCATCTTTGCTCCAGCTGCTGCATCTGAGCTGGATGGGAACACACCTGGAACTCCCCTGGACACAAACCCGAGCTATGAAGCACAGACAGCTTTTTGGACCTGGCTGCAAAGCACATTCCCCATCACCTGGAACCAGTAGCTTGGAATTCTCTGCACCACTCCCTCAGGCACTGCAAAGATGCACCTTTAGGATGCACCAGAAGTGAGGCCGAGAGGAGGCACACAGGGCTCTCTGCAGATAAATCAGAAGGGCAATCAGCAGGAAGAAGTCATCCAATCTGAAGGAAAACATTTGCACAACAAGCAGTGGCTATAAGCCAGACCTTAATAAATTTCTGCTAGAAATGAGAAAAAGGTGCAGAAAGATTCTGGCACGGCCTTCCAACAGGATGGGAGAAACCACACAAAAAATGTTACTGTGGTTTAAAATGGTTGTTTATAAACGCACAGAGAAGATGAGAGGCTGAAGTGACCTATGACTGCAGGGACTGAACTTTCTCAGTTCTTACCCTGGAGTTGTGCTTCATATTCTCCCAAATTCCCCTCCTTTCCAGCCAGGGCAACATCCTGGCATTTGTTCAATGCTTGTAAACTTCAAGGGTATCACTAAAAAGATGATGTGGGAGTATTCTCAGAGAGGAAGGCATGATTGCAGAGAGATAGATGTGCTTGTACTGGGCTGATGGTTTGTTGTGGGCATTGCTGGTGCAGGTGAGGAGGTTGCTGTGTCCATTAGGCCGCTCATCAAGGCCTCTGCCCATCTCCCAAGCCTTACCAGACTCATTTACAAGCAACATCACAGATGCTCTGATTGATACCACTATGTCTAATGGGAGAAGGTAGGGTGCTAACCCTCACCCAGTGCAGGGGCTGCCAGAATAGGGGCAGTTTACTGGGATAACAAACTGGTGATAACATCACTGCACTGCCCTACTGAAATATTTTCTGGAATTGCTTTTGTGAGTCCTGCTGTGCTTCCTTGAAGAGGTTGCTCCTGGACAGACTGCTCTGATTAAACTTCAGTGTCTGGAAAGGAAGGGCAGCACACCAGCATGCACTGCTGAGCAGGTAATTATGAAGCCAACTCTGTAGGTTTCATAAAAGCACAGAGGAAGTTTAAGGTGCATTTACTCCCTTGAGTTTCGTTCCAGGCATTGCAATGTGCCTCCCTCACCTGTCACCATCTTGCTTTAACAAATGTAGCCCGGGGGGATTTCAGAGCCCGGATCCTCAGCCCAGGTTAAAGTGGCTGCTGCTGACAGACGGAGCTGAGCAGCGCACGCAGAACCTGAGCTCACAGGCAAGGAGCACGTAGCTAAACTTTGCCAAATTACTTCAGAAAAGCCCTGGCTGAAAGGGATCTTCATTGTCAAATGCTGAAAGACACAAACACACACGGAAACCCCTGAAACCACTGAATTGCACAGGCAGAAGGCAGGAAGCCGCCTGGGTTTTCTGACTCTCATGGAACTGCTTGTGTTCAGCTGATGACCACATCAGATTAAGGCATTCCCAGAGAAAATGTCCTTCACACACAATCCTACCGAAGGCCAGCCTAATTCCCACTGTAGCTAAATGGGATGGAGGAACTTAGGTCTGCTGTATCTATGCAAGGAGTATCCATGGAACTGCATCAAATTACTTTTGCTCTCCCATTTTTCCTCCTGTCTAAGCACAACTGCAGAACAGAGATTCACTCATCAGGCCGGTAACTCTGGCTGTCTAAAGTCTCCCATTTCCTGCTACATACCATCCTCATCACGGGAAACTTCTTCTGGAGATGCTCTGGAGATGTGGCTAACAAAAAAGAAATAAAACACACATCTCCCCAGTCCTGCTCCATCAAGGGGAGCAGGATTCTCCTCAAGGCACTGGCAAGCTGGGGGCTGTGGCATTTTCCTGCTCTCCCAGTAGCCACAGCAACCACCAAACACTTTGTAAGAGATGCACACTCCTGCCTCTGTCCAGTGCAGATCTTGGTGCCTTTTCCACTCTAGTTCCAGCATCCCTGCTGAGTGAGAGCTGCAGGATCCTCAGCTGTGCCCACAGGACATGGACCACGTTGAGTGATGTACACTCAGCTGGTTTCACCTTCACTCCCAAGACATGTTTCAGCCTGACTGACCTACTTCTTCAGATCCTCTGAGAAAAAGGACAGAGCAGTGCTCCTTCCACACAGTAGCCATGGGAATTCACCATTCAACAGTTCTCTTTTGTAATGCAAAGAGCTGTAACCACCCACAGCAACCACTATTTAGGATACGACAGAATTCACCAACCATTTCATTGAATTGAATGTGTATGAGCAGCAAAAGGAAACATCAACAAATTCCAGATGCAGAATGTAATTATGTTGGGATGGCAGAATGTTTCATATTGTTTTCTATAGGAAAAAAAAAAAAGTCATCATTAAAGCAGTGGAATTTCAGTAAACTATGTTTTGGGTTACAGCCCAGAATAGTTCCACTTGGCAGTTCAGAGGCATGGGTAAAATATTCCAAGGTTCATAAATCCTTGACTTTAATTTGTAGATATAGGTTACAGCTTTAGTATCACTGCAAGGGGGTAAATCATGCTCCCACCTCAGCAGTTGCCAAAGGGCAGTGGACCAAGCCTTCGGCTCGATTGGGCAGCGTTTAGGAAAACCACACATCAATGTCTTTCCCATTCCCATGGCACTCAGATCCTCTGTGCTCCCAGAAGGTTCCTTGGGTGGAACAGGCTCTGCAGCACCTATTTTTAACTCACGCTTCAGATGGTGGTATCTTGTGAGGGAAAATGGTACCTGGAGGTGGGCTGGACATGGACAAGGTGATTCCTCTCTCACAACAGGTTATATCAAGTATCTCAGTCCTGCAGGCAGTCTGGAACTGGGAGGGATTAATTTGTAAACCCAAGAATCCAGCAGCATTCAACAGCCAATAAATAATTGCATTTAATTTGCATTCTCTGGAACAGGTTAAAGAGTTCCAGCAGTATTGGTTTCTTCAAAACATTCAAAGTGACACCTGTGTTAACCTGGCTCTCTCACAGTTCCAAATTTCTGCAGAAAGGGAGTCCCTTATAATCTGGCCAGACTTGCTTTGTTCTTTGAATTCCTGCTCACCCACAGCAGCTCTACAAATACAGTCTGAGGTTGAGCCAGACTCCTCCAAGCCACCAGTCCTACCACTGTCCCAAAGAGCACCAGAAATTTGGGTGGCTCACCCGGAGACTTTGTCTCCCTGCTGCTTGTTTTCCCTGGCAGCCTCCTATTAAACTACAGCAACATGTCCACACAGCAAACATTCAATAATCAGGTCACCATCTAACATCCAGAAATTAGAGAGCAGCTCCACTTCCACTGCCAAGCCAAACCCCAAAATGAAGTGCTGGCCCAGATTAAAAATTCTCCCAGAAAGGGAGAAAATTGTGGCCTTGTGTCTTAAGAGTCTCGCCGTGGCTCCATTTTGGAGGGTTTGGAGGCTTGTACTGGGCTGTGCCAGACAGTAAATCTTCAGTGGAGACAATCCTGCTTCTCTAGAGAGGTCTCCTCTCCTGAAAACAAACCCCAGTTGTCCTGCATCCCAGCCTTGCCTCCCAGGCCAAATGCATCTTCTCCAATAAATGTTCCGAAAGAAGTTGAAAAATAAGTAAAGACATTTCCCATAAATCCAGATTTATATATAATGTATTTTAAACTGCAGATGCCAGAGGAATGTAAAATGCTTTGCTAATGGAAGAATTCAAAGAAAAAGCCAGAGTTTTAACATGCAAAGAATGCAAATATCCTGCAAAGTCCGCAGATCCACGGCCTGAGGAGTGGACAACCCCAAGTGGGTGTGCAAAGGACATGTGGCAACCCAAGAGCTGTTTGTACTGTTATGTTACTGACTCCCTCAGTGACTACAATGTCTCACTCTTTGGGTTCTCCCAGACCCAGATTCTCCAACATATTCAAGTCTGGGAGGCTTGGGACTCATCTTGATGATGCACAGCACCTCTGCTCATAAGCACTGAAACTGCGCTTTCCAAAATGACAGTTCTGGCTAAAAAGCCTGTGTTTGGAACAGGAAAAGAGATGGATATAAACACACAGGAGAAGGCAAGGGAGTGCTTCCAGCTCAGGAAGATGGGCAATACTGGCAACTCAACTTTATAAACCCAAGCCAACCAAGTCCACAAGCCAACAGGAGCTAAGCCAGGGACCTCTGAGATCACCCCACAGCACCATCCCAAGAAGGTGGCCCAGCTTCAGCCATCATGATGATATTCCCAGAATTACAGACTGCTTTGGGGTGGAAGGGACCTCACAGACCATGTCACTCCTCCCTCTGCCACGGGCAGGGACACCTTCCACTATCCCACGTTGCTCCAAGCCCTGTCCAACCTGGCCCTGGACACTTGCAGGAATGGGGCAGCCACAGTTTCTCTGGATATTCAATAACCATGAAGAGTCAAGCAAAATTGTACACGACATCACAAGGGAGGTTTGAGTGACTGTGCCCGCAAATCCATGCAGGCATTTGCACAAGCAAAGGTCAAAACCAGGACACAAAGCATTGGAAAAGATCTGTGCATCTCAGTTCACATCCGGCCTATAACAATTTCTTTTTTGTATCTTATTTACATCTTCATCTGAATAGAAACACAGTAAATGAGGTTAAGTTAAAATGGTAAACAAGAATTTCAGCTTTAAGCTTTGATTTAGATGATCTGTCTTCTGATAGTGCTGATGTGAATTGTGCCCCTCAGTTATTTCTGGAGGCAGAGTTTATAAACAGGTAACCTACAACAATGTTTCTTAACCCCCCCACCCGCTTAATAAAGTGAAGGATCACCTAAATTTAAAACAATATATTTAAAACACCAAGAACCACTTCCTGGAGTGTTGCCTAGTTTGTTTTAAACTTTTTTAAACAAAAATAAAAGAGAAGTCAGAGCTGTGAATGTTTGTTTATTGCTTTTATGTTTCAATTGTACTTATTTCTGTGCTTGTACAAGTGGAAGCACATAACTTTTCTTTTTATAACGGCCCTTTTAAAAAAGGAAGCCACTTCTGCTCCTGATCTTATTTTCCACTAAGGACCATAAGGTATGAGAAAGTGGACTACAGAATGATAACAAAGATTAATTTTAAAGGGTTTTTTGATATACTGTAATGAGTAACGTGCAACCACGTTTAGATATGCTTGATTATGGGAAGCACGATGCCCATTCCATTTTTTTTTTTTTAATTTCAAACTTTCCTAAATTCTTAAATTCCCTAATCTAAATGTCTGGAGAGTTTAGAGTCTCCCTCCCACAGCTTCCCCAGGGACACTTCCTAAAGCACTGAGAATGGAAAGATAAGCATTCCTCAGTATTCACACTGCTGCATTGTTTCATTTCCCCCCAATTTTCAAAGACATCTATATGGTAATAGCAGTGCTGCTCTCTCAGGGACAGCCCTTGTTCCCATGGCCATAGATGGCAAAACAAGCAAGGAAGAGATTCCTGGGGTGTCTGTGCAAGGCCAAGGATCTAATAATGATCCTTGTGGGTCCCTTCCAGCTCAGGATATTCCATTTAAAACACCCAAACCACAGCACTCCCAAACTGTGTTCAGGGTGCAGTCCTAAGCGTTATGATTTTCAAAGTATTTACAGTTTGCTGCCTAAAATGGAACCCCAAAAATTAAAGTGAGTTTCTGCCATACCTTCACCTAAGACTGAAATGATTTTTAAAGGTTTATCTTTGGGATTTAAAGGTAACAGATGCAAAGCTGCACTATGGAATAAGGAGGAGAGCAACAGGGATTGTCTCTCCTTTATGATTCCTTCAGCAGATGTTCCTTCCCTGGCATGGAGGACTCTGTGCTAAGCTCCATGAAGACCCTCCTTCCTTTAAAAGCTGTCGAAAAGCAGCTGTGGTTGGGCCACCTCTACCATGAGATTGACCCCTGCCCCTGCCCTGCCTGCTCCATCCAGGCTCCGTTCCCCAGGGACGCGCAGGGCAGGGTAGAGTTTCCCGGCTGCCATTCCAAAGCAAAAGCCAGAAATCCAAGAGTCTTTGCTTTAATAAATAAAATTCCAGCACTATTCACGGCACTGGTGGCTCAGCTTACAGGGACAGTTGACAGAGTTTTCTTCTTGCTCGGGCTCGAGTGAGTTATGGCGATGAAGGAAGACCCAAGAATGTTGATTAATAGATATTGCAATCTCCAAAAAGGAGATCCAAAATCCACGGCCCTTGCAGCCGTCGGGAAAAGCAGGAGGGCAGGGCTAAGAGGCAACCAGAGCTCGAGCAACGTGGGGTATCAGAGACTCTGCCCAGATCAAGTAACACTTCGTTCTTTGCAAATCCAGGAACGACTCATGGCAGAAAAATTCTAAATATCAGCACTTCCAACTGCACGGAGACAACTTCCAACTGCACACACGGCCGGGCACGTGCCGGATTTGAGGCACTGACCAGAAGCAAGAGAGAAATTACTTATTGTTCCATATTTTTTCTCTCAAACCCACTGTCAGAAGCACTAGTTAGGCTTCTCATGGGTTTGGTTCCAGAGTCTCAGGGTTAAAATAGAAAAGAAAAATAAAATTCTGCTGGCTGCCAGGAAGCTGCTGGAGTCCTTGGGACACTGGGTGAAAGCCTGGTTTGATCCAGCTGGGGAGACCTCGAGCTGCAGCCATGGGAGGTTTGAGAACGGACAAACAACTGTCAAGAGTGATGCCGGTGTAGGTGATCACAGCAAGGGACTGGGAGATCTGAGGAACTTCCCAACCTTCTCTTCCAATTCCAAAGCACTTTCACATCACCAGCTGTGTTGTAAAGCACTGCAACAAACTGCCCAAGGAAATGGTGGAAGTGGTACTTGAGGACTTGGTTTAATGGTGGACATGGGGGTGGTGCTGGGTGACAGTCAGACTCAATGATCTTAAAGGTCTTTTCCAACCTTAATGATTCTGTGATTAATTTGATTCTTATTCCTACCTAACTAATTTTACAACAACAGATACATATCCAACATTCTCAATTTCCCTGATTACCGACACTCTTGCCAATAAATCTTCTAAAATGCAGGTCTCTTTCAGATGACGCTCCCAGTGAAGAAAAAGCAGGACACACATCTAACCCTGTCAGAAATCAGCTGTCAGCCTCAGCCAGCCCAGCAGAGCATCCAGCTCACGGCCATCACAGATCACTCTCCAGAAACTCAGACAGGAGTATGAGGAGCAGTTTTACAAATTCCAGACAAACTGCTCGTTCTGGCATCATGACAATGCAATAAACACACATTTCAAAGCCACTTTCGTCAGGTTCCTCTGTTGTTCACTGGACAGTTGCCAGAAGGAATGAAAATGTTACCCAAGGGTGAGCTCTCCAAAGGCATCAGGGCTGGAGCTGAACTGCACTGATGGATCTTGCAGAATCTCACAATCTCCAGCATATATTCTGGATATTCTAAATTCCATGTTAGATTTATGGAAAAAAAGGTGATACTTCTTTTTCTTTTAAATTTTACTAGATAAAGCAAAACACAATTAACGCTCCAATACTGTGATAGGAGATTTCTCAAAAGGAAAAAAAAAAAAGGAACCAGAACTAGACTGAACCCCACACTCATGGGAAAAAAGCACCCATCAGTCAGCTGTTAAATGAAACCTGTTCTTTCTTTCAGATTAGCTACTGTCTAGTGGTCCATAATTAATATTGATTTGAAGGCAGCCTGCCCAAGGGATCCAGCACAAGTGAGTGCAGCACATGCTGACAAATGAAATATCATAATGGTCACTTCGCAGCACGCCTTGAATGAGCATCTCTCAGTAGGAGGGGGTCTTCCCCCCTCAGACTTGCAAAAGGCAAAATTCTAATTTGACCAGATTTCAGACACTGGAAAATGGAAATGATACTTGAGGAAACTGGAAAGTGCTGTTCTATTTTTTCAGCTACTTTAATCCTTTTTTCATGTCAAGCCCAGACTGCGTGTCTCGGGGAAGGAATTCCTCGGTGAAAGTCCATGGACTAAATGATGGCATTAAAACCTGCATTCCTGGGTGGGTTTTGTGTGAGTGTTCCATGAGCAGAGACCTCCCCAGGCAGCCAAGGGAAGGAGGGTGAGAGGTCAGGCTGTAACTCAGGATTTTAGCAACCTGAATTTCATTTCTTGCCCTGCCACAGACTTTCTATGAAATGGGGCAATTCTCTTTTTGGGGTTTACCTTTATACCCATGAAAAAGGGGTAACAAGATCACCTCACCGAGGCACAGAAAGGACAAAAACTGAAGAGCTGAGAAAAATTAGGCTTCTGATAAAAGTGTGATTGCCCAAGTGTTTAGAAGACCATAACCTTCTGCAGCCAGTGTTATCTGACACAATCACTCTCAGAAACACAGTGGAGGGACCAAACTTCAAGAAACTGAGGGGTTTTAAGCAGTGTTTTGCTTCATAAATGCAAACAGTTATCTCCTCAGAGGTAAAACATGAGAAGGGAAAAAAGGGCTTTGAAGTCTCCTCCCTCAGAGCCACACCAAGTGGACTCTGGTGGGAAGAAGGAGCAAGTCCTCCTTGCTGCCATCTGTCCCTCTCCAACTGGAGGGTTCAGGGAAAGGGTAGGAACGCGCTTGGGTTGAGAGCAGCCTAAAGTGATAATTAAAAGGATAAACCAAAAATTGCTTGCTCAAGGAAAGTAGCAGAGACCTATTTACACCTTGCATTGGGCTTTCTTTCATCTCTCTAACGACTCGTGCAAGGAGCAGAGCTCAGTGCAATTCCTACCCACACCAGAATATCAACTCCTGATCTGCAGCTACTCTGAGGATGCAAGAGACTACTAAAGCAGACAGTAACATTACATAATTCAGTAAAAGCTGTGCTCATGACCAGGACAGAAGCTGGAAAGACTTCCTATGTTTCCATAAAACATCCCATTTCCCTCTATACAATCCTATCTCAGGAAACAAACACAACAAAACAAAATCTATTAATTCTAGGTTCTAAGACTAAAGAAGGAAATGACAAGTTATATTAAGAAAAACAGGGTGGCACTTTAAAAGAAAAACCAAGATGTCCCCAATTACTAAAAGCAGATCTGTATGTCCCCTCTGGTACTGAAGCAAAACTGAAACAATTCTAGAACTACTCCTTTTTCTTCAATTTATTTTTAAACAAGAATGCTGAATGATAGATTTATCTCAATAAAAAAACTAAGGAATAATCCCAGAAATCATTAACATATTTCAGTAAGATTATTTAAACTCCTTAAACTGTTTGTTTCCAAGTCCAAAACAGTTCAAAGCTCACTGTGTCAGTACTGGGCTTCTGAGCATCCTGCTGAATTCAACAGCACAGAAAGTCTTCGGCATCATTAGAAATAACACATTGTTTGCATTTTTCATAAAGACATCAAGTGTATTTCATCCCTCTGAAACACGATCTCCCCCGGGGAATTATGGATGAGCAAAACCAGAACAAGTGGAAGTTTAATTTTTTTTTAAATGCCAAGAAGCCAATGGGTTAAGCTCTCAATTTATCTTTGTTTCTCCAAAGATACAACACTCTCGCAGAGACATTAAGAGCAAGACCACACCTGTGTTTCTTTAGCGGTGGCCTGCTGAAAATATTTGTCAGGCATTGTGTCAGAAGCCAGAGCACATTCCTTCACTTTATGATTAACCTTTGGAGAGATTACGTTGGGAAAAGGCTCAAAGTGACATTCAGAGTGAATTAACGGTGCTCAGGCTCAAGGCTCTGCCCTTGAAGCTGCCAGTGTGATTCAAACAAAGCCTAAGTCAGACGTGGAGTGAGTGTCCAGAGGAAACAGAATCCACAGTCAAGTGCCGAAAATGAGCCAGGGATGTTTTGATATTTGGGCACTGGTAAATTCAATACTTTATAGGAAAAAATAAAAAAGACAGATGAGAGAAAACTGACCCTTCTAAACAGATCTGGCACAGGGACGAGCAGATCAGCTGCAGTGGAGTAAAACCTGACCAGAACCTGGGCTCACACTGTGAGCAGATCCCTCCTTCCCTCATCCCACACCACCCCAAACATCTGTAACAGGTTCTGCCATCTCTGCTGGGCTTGGCACTGCTCTGAACCGTTCCTCCTGACTGGGTTTGCTCCCTGGATCCGTGTCAGCTGGGGCAACTCCAGCCTTGTTTCATTGAGAGTTTATCTCAAGACTAAAGCAAAAGTCAGAGGCTGCCTAAGTCTGGGCACTCAGCCAAATCTCCAAAGACAAAGAACTTTGTCCAGCACAATGCTAATAAATGATTACACCCTCCTTTTACAAAACATTAATTCACTTGACTCGGGGCACAGGATCCCTTTTCCAAGTGTACAGTAGGGGTTTAAAGAAAAAACATACCCATGGCAAAGCAACAGCAACAAGCCCTGACCAAACGGATTTTCCCGCTGTACAATGAACCAGACTCCCTCGTCCCACACCCAGAAATGAAGTGGCAGGAGTGACACAGAAGTGAATGTAATCCAGGTGTTTTGGAGGAGGTGTCAGGAGCACAAGGCAAAGGCTGTGCCGTGTTCCCCAATCCCGGCGTGTCCACGCTCACCACGGTGGCAGCCAGGAGAAGGGGGATCCCTCAACACCCAGCTTCCATTATTCTGCTTAGGCACTGCTTGGGGACTGTCCTGTCTCAGCACTCTGCCTTGGACCTTTGCCCAAGCCACATGTTTTTTCCCTTAAACCCTGGATACAGAATAACACCGGCTCTGCACTGCCCGGGGGTGACAGAGCTGCTGAGTGATAGGGCTGGAACCAGCGGCCATCTGAGTGCAGCCCTCCAAAGCTATGAGAGGAGAACATTCCATGTTGTTGAGCACCATCTGGTGGTACCTTGGCCACGGACACACGTGCAGCCACCTCCACCTGAGGCTCCTCTTCCAAGGAGGACAGGAGCTCCCTTACCCCACCAACTGCTGATCTTGCTATCTTCCCTTTTAATTTTTCGTTATTCTTACAACAGCGCTGCAATGTCAGAGCCTGACATGGTTTTTCAGGGTGGGTGGGGTTGGTAACAGTGTTTCTGCAGTGGTCAATACCTGTCTGAATCCAGCTTCACCTTTATTTGAAATTTATTCCATCAGCTAAAAGTCCATCATTTGAGGATGAACATTTAGCAGCCTAATCTCACACAAAAACCAGATGATGCCCCTCCTGAGAGCAAGGACTGCCCTAAAAACTCCTGGCAAAGAACTTCAGGACAACCTGAGGATGTATGGTTTCATCTCCATCCCTCTGTATAATTCCTGTTGCTTCCTCATGAAAGGCATGAGGAGGACAAGGGAAATTGTACAATTCACTACAGAAAATTTTAAATACTACTTTGATATAAGGTTTTTTGTGTGATTGAGAATAATTCCCTGTCTTAAATTATTAAAAGACCTGTGATAGGGATTGGTTTGAGTGCTCCAGCCTCTGAAGAGTCCCAGTCCCTCCCAGTGTGCTCCCATTTTCCATACTGCTCCACAGCAGTTTGCTTCTGCCCTTGGAATGCAGTGAGCTGGCAGCTACGTTCATGCATTCATCAGGAGTCTGTAAACTCCAGATGGGAGCACAGGATTAATCCCTGCATGTTCCTAAAGCATCTGATATTCAGGAACATCTGGGATTTCCGCAGTGTCCCGCAGTGCAGACCTTTCCTACCATCAAAGCATAAAACTCAGCTTTCCCAGGTGCAAGAGAAATAGCCGGGACACTGGGTCTCTCCCCAAGACCCAAGGGTGACCCTGGAAGTTGCGAGGTTTTGGTTAACCAGAAAGACTTGATATCAAGTAAATAATGGTGTTTACAGACATTCTTTCCTTGTGGAGTGACTTCTCAATACTTGGACTTCGAGGTTGTTTCTGTCAACATCAAGGATTTCTGTTTTTTTTCTTTTTTTAATAAATTCCAAAAATCCTTGAAAAACACTAAGACAAAGGCATGACTCACATTCAGAATTTCCTGTTGATTTTTTTTTAAATGACCAGGATGTCATTGGACAGCTTGTCCTAAAATAAACTGATTACAATGATTTTAAGAGACATGGGACATAGAAGGTTTAAAGCAGCAATTCTGCCTTTTGAGCTCCTCTCACCAGCAGTGCTGTGAGTGGAGTCCCCAGGGCAATCTCTGAGACTTTTGCAGGTACAACATTCCCAGAAATAGGCTTTAGAGGTCCAGTTCTCACCAAAGGCTGACAAAGCTCTTCCTGTAAACCGAGACTCAACAGAAACCAAATCCAAAGCCATCTCCAAAATCAGAAACGCACTTCCAGGTTTGTCCTCCTGTGGGACATCAACAGAGCCTTACAGGGTGGGAGGCTGATAGGGACACCAAGGGCTGATACGTTCCTCATCCCCTGGACGGGGCATGCTGGGAATGGGGAGGAATGACCAGTCTGGATCAGTTTTCCCCATGCTCCAGGTCAGAGACAGCTCTGCCATCCAACACTACGTCTCCGTTAGCAGCATGAGCTGTTTTCTCTCCTGGCTGCCAGTGGCATGGAAATGAAGAGAAATGGGAAGGAAGCATGCTAGCAAAATATTAAACAGAGAGGAAGTGGTTTGGGATGGCACTTGGAAGTGCCCCAGGAGCACAAGGCTTGCAGTGGGTTCTGCTGGAGCCCTGGGGAAGTTGAGGCGATTACGTTCCTTACAGGCCCATTAACCAGAGAAGGGGATTTTGGGGTTTTTCTCAGGCTCTCACATTCATCCAAAGCATTGCTCCCTTGGAAAAGCATTCTGTTTGTTCATTAGATGTGGGGGATTTCTGCTGACCAGAAAGTCTGAGTTTGAATGCCATATGTTCCATAAATCCAGCCCGATAGCGCTGATGATCTGTGAGTTATTTCATTAGCATTATGCAACTCCAAAGGGGGAGAGGCCACGTTAAACTCCATAAAACTTTCTGAATCCTGTGGAGGAGGGGTGGTGGGGAGAGAACAAGACTCTCATAATCCAAATAACACATTATGAAACTGAGTTTTGGTCAGGCTGACAGGGTTTGCTGGTGAGCAAAGCTTTCGCACACGCAGATTTTGCAACTGCAGAGGAAAGCCTTGGTACAAATTACAGAAGGTTAAAAGGCAAGAGAGGCTGTTCCTTGATCCATTCTGAAGTGGTGCTGATCCCAGAGCATGAATCACGGAGCCAGCTGAACACAGGATGCTCAAAGGCAGGAGCCAGCTCTCGCTTTGCACCGCTCTTGATGTGAGAGCAACAACAAACCGGGGCGGGAGGTGGTGAAGCCCTGACTTGGGAGCACAGCCTGCATGACTCATGCCCCAAAAAGCATCTTTGAAAGTCTCACAGCTGAGAAGCAGCCAGCCAAGAGACTCTTGCTATTCAGAAATTCAGTATACAAGGAATAAAAATTTGTTATGGAGTTACATATGGCACTACATCTGCAAATATTTTACATTTTCAAATGTTTAGAGAATTACAGAAATACTAACTGCTCCAGCCTCCCTGTAAATATTCTGAACACATTTTATAGGAGCAGCAGAGGCAGGAAAGTAGCTTTCTCCAAAGCCAGACAGTCAGTAGCAGTTTTGAGGACATCCAGAGCTAAACAATACTGCAAAATATTGAAGAATGCTCATTTCATGGCGCACACAGATTTACTGCAACAGCATTCACCCCACTTTTATTCTTACAGTTTGGGGATCATTATAAAGTTTTAATTAAAATTCCATCACATATTTATGGAAAGGAGATTGGTGGCACCACCACCTATCATAAAGCAAATAAGAGAGAACCCATTAGGTTAATTTTGGATCCTTATTATCTCTGCATACATTTCATGATATTAATGAATGTTGACAGTGAATGTTATGTCGACAAAACCAGGGACTACACGAAGGATTGATAATGAAACACCCAGAGCAAAGACTCCTTTCGAAATCCTAATTTAACTCTTTCTATTTATAAATTCCCAGTCAGACTTTCGGGACACAGAATCGCCACTGGAAAGTTTAGTTGCTCGATCAAATACTGCACATACAAAATGATTAAAGAAAAAGAGCAAAAAAGCTTAGGAACATCTTATGGGCTCAAATCTGCTCCCAGGAAATCAGTCCTGCACAGATAATACAAGTGAACCAACAAAACTTAAATTCTGGTAAAAAACAATTTACAAAGAAGAGAAAAAGTCCCTAAATTACTGACTGCAGGCTCTGCTCAGGAGCTCCTGGCTCCCATTCCCCAGCTCTGTCTCCTAAACCACATTGGTTTGTGCCACACAAACTCCAGCTGGAAAAGGCTCAGCTCTGGGTGTCCTGGTTAAACAAAAGGCTGCAGCCCAGGGACTGGCAACATTCCAGCTGGGGTTTTTGGCATCCGCAGCGTGCAGCTCTCTCCTCCCTGTGCTCAGGCGTGTGCACACCCCCATTAATAAATATGGGCTGTTCCCTCCAGGGAACGGCCAGAAAACTCCAAAGTGGTGACCTGCTGTTATTGCAGCCGAAGCTGTGATGGACCTTTCCTCCTCCTCCTCCTTTTCACTCTCCTCACGCACCCTGAGCCCAGATGGCCAAACCCAGGCATGGTTTTAGGGACTTCCACTCTGCACTCCGATGTAAGCCAGTGTTTGTCTGTTTGCAAAGGACACAGGAACTGATACAACACATCTGCTCCCACAACACTATTTCTTTCATCTGTTGGAGTTTTGGCTTCTCGGAGAGGAAGTAATTGGCTGTTAATTATGGGGGCTGAGAACTGGTCACATCACAGAACTGTGTTTGCAAGCATGATTCATGACAGCATCATTTCTCAGCAGCTGTCAGCAGTAAAGGCTCAGCACTTACAAGAAACTATTATAATATTATACCAGCAAAGGATGAAGACAAATGCTGTGCACAGCTGAGAAAGCAGCAAACAAAATATTTTTCTTAAACCTTTATTCGATGGAGAATCAACTTGAAACATGCTGTTTCTCAGGAGAGATAAACAACAATCCTGCCAGCACGGCTTCCCAGACCGTGAAACTGAAATCCAAACTTTTCAGATGTCCTCCCCAGAGCTGGATGAAAAATGAAAGACCTTTTCTCATTAATAGCTGGAAATTCTAAACTTGTTCTTAATACTCCCCAGACTGTCTCTGTTCCTGTGTCTTTCTTGTCTTGTGCTTAAATTGTTTGCTCCTTGGGGAAGACATTTTGATTTGTTATCTTCATATAGGCCCTAGGAGATCTGGCCAAAATCCAGACCTAAAGTATTTAAAAGCAGGAAAACAATCAACCTGCATCAGATCAGAAGTCCATATAGAACAGCATCCTGTCTCCAGTGACTCCCAGTAGCAAACGCTTTGGGGGAGAAAATGCAAATATCAGAGCATTGTGGACTGAATTTCTTCCTGGCTGTGTTTTCCCTGCTCCCTGCAGCTTAGTAAGAAACAAACAATAGGAAATAAAATGGGCATTATGGCCCTGGTGCATAACAGAGAGATCTAAAAGCCATTTATTGTTTCTGTCCCTGTGGATTCTTTCTGAGAGAGCTTTGCCAAGCCAGGGGAAGTTTGTCCTGTCAAGTGTTACCTCATCCTTGCTGACCCTATCACCTGAGGCAACTCCAGACCTGGGAGGGTCTGTACCCATCCCATTTTACAGCCCTGTGCAATGATAAACTGAAATCAGTGGCAGTTCAGGTGAAAATGTTGGGCTGTAGACTGAGGTGATTAGGGAGTGCCTTCCATAGTGTCCCATCAGCCACCCCTGCTGAATCTGCCCACACACAGCACACAAACACTTTTATCACTTCAAACAAAGTCTGCTCTTGAAAAGATTTCTTCCTAGAAACCAAACTTTAGTGCACTGGTCACCGGAAGGGAGAGTTGCACACAGTTTGTCATAACCTCAGTTCTAGGTTTCCATGGCATAAATAAAAATGAGAAGTTCTACAGAAGCTCTAGAGAGCTCTTTTCTCCTCAGCAACAACCATAAATCTCCTGTTTGCCAGAGCAACCACCACGAGGAAGAAGATGGTAAAATGGGCAGCACCTCTGCCCCAGTGTAGTCATCAGCCATGGTGAAAAACAAGGTGGCCCAAAGGCAACACACACTGAGGAACAGGGGCTTTTATGAGAAATTCAAATACTTTTGTATGGGCTTCAAACTTTTTGGTGTGGTTTTACATCCGCTGTTCCCTTCCGGATAATTGATGCTGGGGAAAAGTCTGGTTTGCAGTAGGCAGGAAAAATTAAGGCTTCATGTTGTTTGTGGCTAAACCAAAATACCAGGACTTGTATGTAAAGCACAAATGAGAAGAAAGGAAAAACAATGTTATAAAAATCCCTCAAAGGAGTTTAAAGAGAGCTGACAGATAACAACATTTCCACAAAGCAGGGCTTGAGCCTTTTTCCCACTGAATTCTTGAGACTCTGGAAGAGAAACTGTGCAAAATGCTTGTTTCTCAATACCCAGGAAACTTCCAATTCAGGACTACTTCTATCAGGAAAAGGAGAGCTCTAGAAATTTCAAGATCACGATATACTGCCCTCGAAAGTCTGATTTTCACATCAGAGAAAAGCAAAACATTTCCTTAAGTTCATGAAAACTGGGTCTCCCTGGAAACAAAATACTACAGTTTTATTGATGGGCAACTGACTGCCAGCAAACAAATCCTTTGTCCAAGAACCAGAAAGAGAGTATCAATAAGAATTTCTTAAATATCTTTTAAGGTTACACAGGGGCAGAGCTATGGTGTCACAGTGCCATGTAATGGATGTATGGAAAACACACAGGAACGTGAGTAGGTCCATAGTTCAGTTTTTGTCTCTTGGTGAATATGAGCTAGAAAAACTGAAGGTGCAGTGCTCTCAGCCCCTAAGAGTCCAGGTTCATGCTCTAACACCCTCTGACTGAGCTTAATCCAATGGTGACCAGTTCCCGATTCATAAATTCCTGTGTAACTCTTCAGGTCAAGTAACTCAACTCCAAACCCAGTCCCAGCCCCTCAGCACCAGAGTCACATCCTTGAGTCTGGCCAAGACACCGAGCACAGACACAGAAAGAAGTAAAAAAACCACCTCAGACACCCTTGTCCTCACACCTGTTCAACATTCCAAATCCCAAGATAAATTAACCCTGGCCCCGTTGCCAATGTTAACAAAAGTTATTCAAAGAAAAACAGTAGGTAGGTCCTGATTCTGGAAGTTTGGAGGGCACCAGCCTCTGTTTCTCCAAGTTTTGCAGAGAAGACAAATAGCTCTGATGATAGTTGAGAATTTAGTCTGCAATAAATGTGCCACAGACCATAGAGCACAAGCACCCCAAGACTTAAAGGTGGTGTTACCTTACTGATCAAAAGCTGAGTTGTAAAGCATTTCAAAATCCACATGCTTATTCAGGTCATCTTCATAATTCCTGGGCCTTAGAGACATCCAGAACAGAGAGAACTACCCAAAATTTATCACCCACACAAAGGTTTCCAAACTACTTCTGCCAACTGATAGAAACTTGTCAGGTCTTTAAACATTTTCAGGTGGTACCTATAGAATAACAATGATTCTGCCCAGATTGGCATCACCTGTGAGGATTTGACTCCCAGCCTGCTCCCTCATTGGTGAAGCTCAAACCCATGTGCTCCAAAACATTCTGGGCGTCAATGCTGAGCCCGAGCTGAAGCTGCCCAGCCAAGAAAACACGGCTGTGCACGGCTGCTGATCCTCTCACAAGGTCCCTCCCAAGCACTGGGAGAGTTGGTGGCTTTTGTTCCACAACCACAACTGCAGCCATTCACCCTCATGTGACTGGAATCACAGAGCCAAAAATCTGCTTGAGAACAGCCCCGTCTTACGGAGTTTGCAATCCCGGCCAAAATCCGATGCCGACGGTCCGTGCCAAGAGGTTCTGATCCGGTGGGGAGCGTGGGAACTGCACCAGCCACCCCCAGGAACAGAGCAGGCAGCTCTGAGGGTGACGCACAGGCAAACCAGCTTATTCCCTAAGTCATTCCTTAGATGTTCTCCTTGGGAAGTGGCCCTGGTTGGGACACCCTGAGCTGGCTTTGCCACTCCAGAATGAGGATTTGAGGATTTAAGGATTGCAGCCAGAAGGGTGCACTCGGTGTCCTGGACAGCTTGGAGGCACCGCCTGCCCATCCAATGTCCATTTCCAATCAACTTCCGGAGTAATATTGAAGATTCACCTAAAAACTAAACATCTCAGCTGGATAATCTTTAACCAATTCATCACAAAGGAAAACAGCATCTTTTGCAGAACTCGGAGGAAATGTGGACAGTTCCCTTCTGCACAGATTTATTGGAAAGGTTTTAATAAACACAGATGTTGGGAACGGATGGCTACTGTGTAATCATGTGTAGAAAAAGCCAAAGGACAAAATATCCCTTAATGAAGACCCACATACCATGCAATATTCCAAAACAAGGGAGGAAGAAATATGGGTGGTGTTACAAATACACAAATTGCAAGAATCCAGATGCCAATATTTATTTTTTTAAAAAATTATTTATTCTCCCCCACTATTTGTAAGCAAGAGCCTGAAAAGACCTGGCTCACAGCAACAGACAAAGCAGCTCAAGAGACCTACGTGGCATTTGAGTCCATTTTTACAGAATTAAGCCCAGTTTTAAACAATAGCACTGAGATGGGAGATGACTCTCACTATTTCTGATATCCTCATTTAATGCTTGCAAGGACTGCACACACATTTTTATTGACTTTTAATGTCACAATTTATTTGAAGAGCTTTTACTGGGTTTTATAGAATCACAGAATGACTTGGGCTGGGAGGGTTAAAGATCATCTCATTCCACCCCTGCCATGGGCAGGGACACCTTCCACTATCCCAGGCTGCTCCAAACCCTGTCCAACCTGGCCTCGGGCACTTCCAGGGATCCAGGGGCAGCCACAGCTTCTCTGGGCAACTTAAGATTTTAGTCTCTTCTGTTTCAGTTTTCAGAGGTATAAAATAGATAAAACTCTTCATGAAAATATTTGACGCAATGAACCCATTGCCCTCTGCAATTCCCAGTAGCAACACTGATTCTGCTGTGACCAGGAATAATCCTGGATCAGCATAAATGTTCACCTTTTCCAAAGAAGAGAAGAAAAAATAACTGGACACTGAAGCAAACGAAAAGTCAAAATTTCTGGCTTTTAGCAGTTATTAGTGCAAAAATCCGTATTTTAATTTTTCTGGAACTGAGAATATAATAAGTTGGCAGAATATCTCCACAGTATTTTTAGGGAATTTCAGTCTCCCTTCCCCCTGCTTCATTTGTGACTTTCATTCACTAATCACAGCAAAATAATATCCAAGGAGAAAAAGTTATTTTAGCTAGTCCAATATCCCTGTTATGCCAGTGAACTTTGCTGAAGAGCCCCAAACTCAGGCAACTTAAGAATATATTTGTAATATTCAACAAAATAATAAATTCTGCACATGACACAGGAAATAATAATCAGATGATCTCAGCCCTAGAAGTATTTCACTGCTGTGGAAATGCCAGGTTGGAGAGTTCATGTGGAAAAGGAAAAGCCTTGTAACTTCTCCAAACATCAGTCATCACTTCCAGATACCTCTAAATACAGCCATTCATTTCACACTGCAGGATATTGTATTGAAAAGCAAGGCAGGGCCAGCGCAGCACCTTCTACCACTAAATATGCACTGCACAAACCTTAGCTAAGTGTGTTTTTCCTATTTGGAATAGGGCTCTTTCATTTCCAAAAAAGACCTTCATGCTTCTTGCAGCACAAAATATTTATAGCCACATGCAAAAAAAAAAAA
>VXAZ01004427.1:844875-951719 GCA_013399875.1 Gymnorhina tibicen | reverse complement strand
GAACAAAAAAATTAAAAGCCAAAAAAAAAAAAAAAAAAAAAAAAAAGAAAACACAGAAGAACTTGAAAAGGCAAATCCAGAGGTATTCCAGGATAGCTCTATGTCAAATATAGAGTGACTCATCCACCTCTTTCAATGAAAATGTTCATCCCAGATAGATCAAAGGCCCTGAGTACACCAAGCCCTTTTTGCTAAACCTGGCAGGAGAGTAAAAAGGTTTTCAATCAGCAGCCACTTGGTGGGAGGTCTGGGAACAAATGAAAGCCAGAAGACGCTGGCATTTGAGAGAGACCATCCCCTACAATGCACAATAGGGACAATGTATATAAAGTAAGCACAGTTTGCAAGGAATAGAGGAAAGCCTGGCTGGATGTTTTTGTGCAGCTCTACCAGATGGATCTGATATGAGCAGTTCTGCCTTATTTTTTGTATAGACTTTCAAAGATCCTCCCCAGTGCCTATCACCCACGTGCTTTCACAGACACGGCTTTGAAGGCTGGACTCTTTATTGAGGATTTATTTGGAGTCTGGATGGATCCTGCCAGGCTGCCCAGGTCTGGGTACGCTGTGCAGTAAAGCAGCCTCTGCAAACTGCGATATTCCTGTTAGCTCCCATTTTACCGCTTGGGCTTCCACCTCTTCCACCACCCCCACAAAGGTTGGGCTGCGGGGGAAGGGAAACCACAAAACACAGGAAAGCAAAATGTCAAAGTCTAATTTAAAATAACCCTGACCTACTGCAGCGGCCGCTTGCAGTGGGAGAACACAAGGCTAAAGATTATCTCGCACAGTGGCGTTTTGTGTTGTGCTGCGGCTGCAGCCTCTCCCTCCGGCCGCCCCGGCAAGGCAGCGGCTCCCCCGGCCCCGGGAAGGTCCCGGATCCCTCGGCAGCTCCGGGATGGTCCCGACTCCTCCAGCCCCGGGGGTTCCCCGCTTCCCCCGGGATGGTCCCGGCTCCTCCGATCCCGGGGGTTCAGTGGTCCCCTCGGGACGGTCCCGGCTCCCGCGGCCGCAGCGCCGATCCCACGCTGCCATCGTGCGGTCGCTGCCGGCTCCTCGCACCACTCGCTCCTCCGAGCCAGAAACACGGAATGGTTTGAATTGGAAGGGACCTTAAAAGATCATCTCGTTGCACCCCATGGGCAGGGTCACCTTCCCCTATCCCAGGTTGCTCCATGCCCCGTCCAACCTGGCCTTGGACACTTGCAGGGATGCGGCAGCCACAGCTTCTCTGGGCACCCTGTGCCAGGGCCTCCCTGGCCTCCCTACCCTCCCTGGGAAGAATTTCATCCCAGTATCCCATCTAACCCTGACCTCTGGCAGTTTAAAGTCATGATCCCGTCTGTCAAGCACTGCTGGGGCTTGAGCAGACCCGACTTTCTCAGGACTAATTTTGGGGACCGTGCGCTCTCACAGTCATGCAGGACACAAGGGGCCCCTCCTGCGAGGGTTAAATAAGAATGAACATTTCTGGGTATGTTCCATCCCCAAAGGTTCAGCACTTTTGTGCAGTAAAAAGCCATCACCCCATATTCCTCTCACTGAACACTTCACCTCGCTGTTTGTGGGGAATTGAGAGAACTGTATCCTGTAAATGTTCCTTACTCCTTCCCCATTTCCTTTGTCCTCCTGCTTTGCTGGCTGTTGTTTACCACTTTCGGCAGCAGAGACAGCAGGCCAGGAGACCTATTTACATCCTGCAGTGTGGCTCATCCATGGCCAACAAACGGCCAGAGGGACCGGGAATACACAGGCTGCCCAAATCATCCCCGGGGAAGGCAGCGCTGCCAGACCACAAGGCACAGCCTCCAGCTCGCTCCACACTGGGATACTCCGAGCACAAGGAGAGGGATGACGCAGACTCGTATTAACACCACACTGACCAGGGCATGGTTTACTCCAACTGCCTCAACAGTTCCATACACAGCTGCCTCAACTTTCCATACACAGCAACCATCTGGGCCACGATGCTCCAGCCCTGCCCCTGCAGCTGAACACGGTTCGTAGGAAGTCATTACAGTCAGAAAAACTAAGTTGCAAGTTCCTTGAGATTTTTTCGCTATATTTTTGTAACTCTTTTTAAATATTAACTGTGCAGAATTGACAATTCCTACAGAAGGGAAAGTCCTGACACTAATATGCTTCTCAGTCATAAAGAATTCATGCATTTCACCCTGTTTTGAAACTCATTAACCAAGCTTCTGGAAGCAATTTTTTCCATGACCCAAAGTAACAAACAGTTTGAAAATTTCTCTGGGTAACAGTTGCCTACAAAGCACTTAAAATTTATAAACTTCTCGTCCAGTTTGTGCCATTTATCATTGCTAAAGTAAATGGAAGCAGCAGAATCGACTATGCATCATGAGTAATATAATGCAATATTAAAGGACACCCAGTGGAGCACTTTGGAGGCTGAAGGATCTAAATCATACACTCAGTGCTGGGAAACCATAAGGAAAATGTGCAGCACCATTTGTTGGTGGCTGGAGCTGTCAATGCTCAGTGTTCTGTGAGCACAGGGTTACAGGACTGACAGCAGGGATTTACTGTTTGTGTGAATGGGAAGAGAAAGGAACACAGGAAGGAATTCCTAAGGAGTGATCACAAGCATTTCCATGCCGCCCAAGCCACACAAAAACCTGCAGGGAGATGAGGAGATGGGTTCAGGGAAAGGAAAAGCCCAACTTGTGCCACTGCTGCTGGGGTTCCCAGATGGGCAGCCTGGAGCAGCCCAGCTCTTTTGGGGTGTCCTTCTAAACTCTTTCCTAGAGAAGGACAGGTAACACACCTGATAAAAGACCTGGTAACAGACCTGCTCAGCAGCACTGATGAAATCTGAAGGAGATTCCCACCTTCATCTCTTCTTCCCACCTTCTTCCCCATTCCTTCACTGCTTCTTACCTATATCCCAGGAGAGTATACAGATTTTTTAGCATAATAATCGGCTATCGGAATTACACTTTGGGATTACTTTTTTTTGTCTTCTGTTTTTTAATATATTTTGGTTTCTAATCTTGCATTCCTTTTCTTTCCCTCTTTTTGCTTTTTCTGTCTGTCCCACTGAAGATGCACAGAATCATGATGTAAGAAATAGGTCACACTTCCCACTCCTCTGTTCCTCCTCCAATAATCTGCAAATTCCATCAGCTGAAGGATGTGGGACAGAGATGGATCGGGGCAGACAGGGAGGCACAGACACAAATTCTGCCTGGTGTAGGGCTGTGCTGATACTGGGGAAGAGTTTTAGCAGAAGGATCAGGACAAACCCTTATCATATTACAGAAATTGTGAGATGAAAATTAAAGTTTAAATTCCTTGAGTGTTTATCTTCATTCGTCCATTTTTGGCTCTTAAGATGGACACGTAGACATTACCACCCCCAGCCAAATTATGAGAGGATTTATGAAAGATGAAGCAATATGAACTTCATCTCAAAAGTCTCAAAATGCTATTAAATTTGTGTTTGTGTCTTTAATATCAAAATATGCATTATTTTTCTGGTATGACGGTCAAACAGTTCTATTGCTCCTCTGGGATAATTACATGTATTATGAGCAAATGAGCAGCTTCTGAGATCATGAAAGCGATTTTCAGAGTGCTCTGTTTTCAGGTTTTAATAAGGAGCTTCTCTCCATCACAATTACAGAACAAAGGTTTGGAAGAAAATAGATAAAAATATTCCATTTACTCAAAAACACCGAGGAAACAATGAATTTTGCAAGCATACTTATCTGCTTTAAGCTTATGGTCTTTAACAAAATCTGACTTTGGAGAGCATTTTTGGCTTTTGAAAGCTACCACTTGGATCTATAAAGCTGCTCTTCACAGTCACTTCCTTCAAATCTTTGCAGCAAACATCTGGGACTGACACGGAGCAAACAAGGCAACAGGAGTCACATCAGCCTTGTGCTTCCCTGGCTTGATGTTTTTATGGCAAAAGTACCTTTATATGTAACCCCATAGCAGGGATCACACCGTGCAGCCAGCGAGCAAATCTGCCCCGGGAGAACATGGAGACTGCACGTGGCTGGAATGACTATTTACACCCAGGAGTCCATGGAATCTCGGCCTCCAGTGACAGCTGGGCCTGGCTGGGCTGGTGGGCTTCAGTGTGAACTTCCCAGGCAGGATGAATGTGCCAAGAGGACATCACCCCTTCCAGGACATTTCCAGTCTCCCACTTATCCAGACTGATGCTACCAAGAGTAAACTTGAGCTGGGGGCATGTGGCACCCTCACCAGCATTCCCAATTCAGTCTGGAAGGAAGGGTTTCCCATTCTCAGATCTACCTGACATCCTGGTCAGCTCATCTCCACCTCCAGACTCAACAAAGCACCATTGCGTTGTCCTCCCATAAAACCCCACCCTGTCCTACATGGGGAGCTCATAGAATGGTAAACTAGGCTCTGAGCTTCTTTGGGAAAGCATTAAAAAGAAGGCCATATTCATATTCTAATAATCCAGCTATATTCAGTGAAATATCAAAGTCTAGTCCTCATGGCTCTGATTTCCAAAATGCCAATTCCCTGCAGGACACACACACACACTTCAGAAACAAAACACCATAAAAAGATCAAAGATCCCTCTGGGAATACATTCTCTGCACTCTTCAAAGCCAAATGTCCCCTCGCTTTCCCCCTTGTAAACTGATTAATTTCAGTGGGAAGAGTGCTCACAAAATCAGCAAATCCATGCAGTGAGTTTAAGTGTTTGTACATGTTAACTCTGCAAGCAAAACTCTCTGTATTTTTCTCTGCTCGAGAGAAACAACAGGATTGACACTAATTCTCATTTCCAAGCTGCAGTTGGTATTTAATCTGTTACCAGGCAGCTTTTCCTGGAGTCGTTTTGCACACGGGTGGGATGCAGCCCCTCTCCCCAAATGAAGGAGTAAATGAGAGCACCATCTGGCCAGGCCCTGCCTGATCCAGCCCAGTGCCTGCGGTGCAGTTCCAAAATGCGAAGAATGCTCACCCAGAAGACTCAGTTCACATCCTCCCTCCTATTGACTAAAGCTGCTCTGTCCCTTCTGGGCCGCTTTAGAGAAGAATTTGGTGGGAAGATGAGGGCTCTGAAATCCAAACCATCTTCAAATGTGCCTGTGTGTGGTCCAAGCAGGCAGCTTATGCAATGAGAAATGGGAAGCCACTAAAATGATTCTGCTTCTAAATATTTTGACCTTTATTGACATTTATAAGTAGCAGGCAGCTTAATTACCAATTAAAGGAAGTTATTAGCTACAAAAGGAGCCTGTTCTTTTTCCCCTCTCATGGCTCCTTTCCCAAACCACGGCTGTTAGATGAGATTTCTGTGGCAGGACAAGGCAGAGGAGCCCAGGAGACCTCAGCTACTTTATGGCAAATCTGTACAGAAATCCATATAGAAGTCAAAAACCTTCATAAAGGGGATACTCCAGAGACAGCCCGTGCAGAACAACAGCCTCTCCATTGCTGTTGGGGTTCAAGCCTTGTATTACAGCACTGTCCCATTTTCCTACATGGAATTGCTCGGTGGACATTATTTCTGGCTGATTTTCTTCCAAACACACCCATAAAAAGGCCTTCCCAAAGTGGTTTTGTGGGGTTTTTTGCCTTTCTTTTTTTTTCTTCACAATATGCATTCAGGGCTGGCCTGAGGAGCTGAGAATATACAGGACTTGGCTGCTAATCCTGACACACACTGTTAAAACAACTGGAAGTTCTGCCCCAGAGATGGATGAATTCCTAGAGCAAACAAAGCAGCTCCTTTAAAATCACCCAACTCTTCATACAGGATTGCAAGGGCTGGAAGCTCTACACATATTTATTGTCCCACCAGAGCACTGGGATTGTTTGCTGACTGATGGCACTCACGAGAACATCTTAATTAAAAAATATATACTGGAATGATCAATGCTCTCCCATAATTTTAGAGCATCTTCCAATAAAAATTAAGTACAACACATACCAAAAGTGCAGGATGAGCAGAGCTCCGATACTGACAGATGCAGATACAGTTTTTAAACTAAATTAGAGCTAATATGAATCAAAGAGCAGCCTCATGAAAGAATTATCCTACACTTTTATTATTTTCAATTCTATAACACACATTAATGTTGTTTTAAGAGTCTTTATGAGGGGAGATGCAATGTAGAGAAGACGTGGAAATCCAAAGATACTTAAACCCTCATTTCCTCCCTGGGTGAATAACCCCAAGGTATGACTTCCCCAGTAGCTGGGAGGGTGGATGAGTGATCCAGACCTCATTTTGGGGTATGATATGGAAGATATGGAAGTTCCAGGCACAGTAATTTAGCTTTTCCTCAATTCTTCTCCTGTTTCTATCCCAAGAAGTCCCACAGTCCTTTCCACCAACCTCAGCTTCTGATTTTCTGACAAATTTCTGGACTCTCAAGCAAGACTTTTAATGGTTTTTTTTTTTTCTTTCCCTGAATTTTTACCCCAGATCTTTGTGGCTTTTTCTGCTCTGTATTCTTTACACCTTTTTTACCAAGTTGGTTATTCACCTTCACTTTCAGAGGGAAAAAATACTTGCTTTCAATGTATTTGAAACTTAGAGTTTGATCCTGCAATCACTAAAGTCACAGGCAGCAAGGGTGTTCTGTTCAGAGGGAGCAGAACAGCCCCAGGTGCCCAGACAGTGTGTTTTCAATCAGGGAGCCTTCACAGTTAAAAGGAAATCATTTGCATCATGTTAATATTCATTGTCCACCTACACAGGATGGGAAATTTGCTGGACAAAAAGGTTAAATGTGCTGATGGCAGGAGGGCAGAGCTGCTCTCAGCTGTACCTGCTGCAGGAAATGACATCAAACCCCTCTGCACTCACAGCTCAGGGGAGCCAGACCTGGTTCCTATGTATGTGGAAGGTCAGCTGAGATCCCTGTGTGGGGATTTCATCCCAGGAACAAAACCAAAACTAAAGCTCCAGGGAAAGAAGGTACCACAGCGAAGCTGCTGCAGCCCATGTAACACACACATCCAGTTATCAAATGTCTGAGAAGAAATTCTATTCAGATATATTTTCCTGCAGTTTAATAACAAGGAAACCTGTGCAAATATCAGCTGCAAAGACTTGGAAAAGCAAATCAAATCCAAGCTTGCAACAGTGAACAGGTATCAGTAATAATGAAATATTTGCCTGGATTTTGACAGCCTTGAACGATTCAGTAAATCCCAGCACTCCACGAACACAGCCTGATAGTAGTCAGGAAGCTGCACTGCCCTTGAGAACTGGGCAGTGGGTTCTGGGAGGAAGGAAATAGCTGCCACATGCAGTAAATAAAAAGAAGTTTAAAAAAAAAAACACCCAGAGTTCTGCTGCAGAATCATTCCATTGAGCCTGGCTAGAAACACAGGCAGCTACAAACCAATCATTCATCTCCAACATAAACACAGATTGGGTTCGACTTGCAGTAACATAGGTTGAGATTTTTAGTAGATGACATAAATAAATGTATTTTTATATTTCCTGACCACATTAAGCTTGAAATCAAGAGTTCTAAAATGTGAGCCGCACACTGTAAGGCTTCTAATAGCCAATAAATGCAGATAGTCACACTAAAGCAATGTTTTCTCCTTAAAGGTACATTTTGCTGCAGTGTATATAAATACAAGGGGACTTGTTGTTTTATGGATTTGTAATTATATGTAGCTGAACATGATCATTCAATAAAGGTTAAAGTTCTCTTAGGAGGACAGCAAGATAGAAACCACTTCAGAAGGCACAATCTCAGATCCCAAATATTATTTCTACATGGAAAGACATTAGTAAGGAGATGGGGGAAGGTTGAGGAAAATTACTTTCTCCAAAAAAAAGACCAAGCCAGGAAAGGTAAAACATTCTGGCTCAAGAACATCAACGTATTCCTGTGTTCCTGCCCCACCTCTGCTACGCTAAGAAAGCACAAAAGCAGTTCTTATCCTGCCCAGTGCATCTACTTCCCATGTGTAAAGTAGGGATTAGAGTGCTGGAATTCCTTCAGGTGGTGTTAAAGGAATGAATGATCCTAGAGAATCACCAGTAATACTTAAGAGCTAAAATACTCCCTAATCAGAGGTCATTTTTCATCTCCAGCCCTTACAGCACTTCAAAGTGGAGCTCAGCATTATCCCCATGATATCCCACACTGGGAAATGCAATACAACAGAGCAAGGGATTTTTCAGCTTCCCAGAAAGGGCCAGCAGCAATGTCAGGAGTGATTTTCAGGTGGCAGAAATGTGTGCAGATGCATAAAGGCTGATGCCCATCAGTCAGAGAGCTCAGGGCCGGGGATCACAAGGCTGAATTTCAGCTTTGCTCCCTACACAAGCTCTGGCTGAAGGACGCAGTCACTGCCCAGGCTTGGAAGGCAAATCCCTCACCACAGACGAGGCTCTTTGGTTTTTGGACCCACCACTTTCAGTGGGTCTCTCACAGAGACGTGTTCCCAGTGGGGGAGCCATAAAGAGTCAGTGTGTGCTGGCTCCAGAGCCCCTTATTGCCTGGATGTGCTGGAAAAGCCAAATGGAAATGTCTGAGTGCTGATGTCACTGCAGTACAATTGCTTTGGAGGCTGCTCAGCTTTCCTTGGGGCGCCCATTGCTTGCAGGAGCCTCGCTGAGCTTTGTCTCATGGCTGGAGGTTTATGAGCAGAGAGAAGTGAAGATGGCAGCTGAGAGCCTCACTTCACAACGAGTCAAATAATCCTTTTAAGGGAGAATTTGTCATTGCTAGCCCAGTTTAAAAACCAGCAGTTGAGACAGTAAATGGAATGGACAAGCCGAATAAATTTGAAATCACCAACTGCTTTCAAGGGGAATGGAGCTGCATGTGACAAAATTAATAAGAACCTCCCCAACCCACCTATGTTAAGGTTGAAAAGTCAAGTGTTCAAGGGCTGGAAACACCAGAGTTAAGGCTGCCATGTGTAGTCCTAATTCACATCTCCTGTGTGATACAATTAAAAGCTATTTTCCCCCATGGCCTCACCCCATTTAGTGGGCAGGATGAACAGAGCTATTCAGTATTTCTGGTTGTTTTTTTTTTTTACCTTTTTGAGTCAATGTGTGGCCTTGGCTTTATTTATAGCATGCCATTTAAACTCTTCACTGAAAACAGGATTATTCATATCCTTGTGGGTTTTAATATAACACTTATCACAGAAATATTTGCTTCAAAAACATAACAAATGTCTCATGACAAAACCCCTGCCAGTGAGGTGGGATGGTAGCACAGTCCCTTGAGCCCAAATGCTTAATCAGAATCAGAGGTCCCACAAGATTGTTTTGCTTAGGATGAGATCATCTGAATGTAATACAGTGTATAATATATGCTTGGGTTTTAGCAAACCAATAGTAACAAAAACCCCATTTCTCTGGGAGAGAGCTCCAAAACTTCCAGTGCCCTGAGTTCTGGGTTTGGGAAAGCATCTGTTTCCTTTCAGCAGTGGCCACAGCATTTGCAAACCTTGTTCTCTGTGGTTTAAAGCACCTCCTTGTAAGACCACGGGGCAAACAAGCAAGGTCTGATCTGAAGCAAAGTAACGTAGCAGAGTAAGGCTGGAGTGAAATTATTCCTGGCTCACTTGGTTCTGGGGGAGTCACACCGAAATTTGCAATTTAAAAGGCAAAAGAATTACTCCTACCTCTGTTTGCAGGTGTCTGTACGTGCATGTGGTTATGTAATATACCTAAACCCAAAAACGTTGTCATATCTGATTGCAAAAAACCTGAAACATCTTTAAATGTGTGGCACGCAACAGTGCTAATGTTCTTTTTCAGCAGTTAATCAACCATCAGCAAAGGTTTAACAGACTTTAGCTCAGGCACTACACAATCATTCCTCTCACAGACAACTCACATCCACCCTTTTGATTCGGATCTAGGTTACAAATCAAGTACCTTTTCTTTTGAGACATCATCTCTGTAGAAAAAAATGTTACTTCACAAGTTCTTCCACAAGTATGCAACCATTTGATAAATACAACTTTCAAGTTTATACAAGCCTGCAGTCCCACCTGCACATCCTGTCAGGGAAATCAATCCACGATTCCCTGTCATGCTGCTTGTTTTACAGCACAGTCTCAGAGAAAAGTGCTTGTTAGAAACATTTTTAAAAACATGTACTTACTGTTCTGACAGCCCTCAGGATCTCTTTTTCTTCTTCTGGTCTGTCTTGCTTATCTCCCACTGTTCCTCACTGATGCTGTCTTCAGAGGCCAGCTGAAAGAAAAATGCACAATGCCAACAGTTTATATCCACCAGACTGGAAATCTGGCATGTCTGGAGCATTGTTATTATTATTATTATTACAAATATGTTTTGGAATTTGTATTTTTGGCATAATGGGAAGATTCATTCTAAAGAATGTAGCTTAGCTTTTTAAAAATATGTTAAATCAGCTTGGATCATATCAAATTCAAGTATTGCAGAGATGACTGATGTTGAGGTAGTCCAGACTGGGACTAAGATTCTTTCTCGATTTGATGTAGCAAAAATAAAGTTCACAAATACAACCTCAAGTATCACTTAGCAGCATTTAAAAAATACTACTATTATTAAATACAGCCTGTGCTCAGCCTGTATTTAACCCTTCCCAGGACAAAGTGACAGAGGCTCTCAGAACTCACTAAGCCAGGCTGTAATTTGCCACAATTTTGACTGACTTACCTTCAGCTCAGTCCCCAGAATAATAAGGAGGCTGTGATGGAGTAAAGCACTGGGGCAGATATTTCCCTTTAAGAACACATTAAATCTCCAGTGGCATCACTGGGCTTTTGACTTGAGCTGAAGTTGCTAAGGAGCATTAGTGAGGCCTTGTCTCTGAATTTATCCCTGAAAAAGCAAAAGTAAAAGCTTTTTTTTTTTTTCTTTTCACTGATTTTGTTTGTTTGATTCAATAAATAAACTACAAGAAGGTCAGGCCATGGCACCAAACAACTGTCACTGTAAGAGCTGTGAAAGAATTGAGATTATTCCAGTTCATATTCAGTTTCTCCGTGAAACTTTAAATTTTACCTAGGGAATAAGGAGCCTGGCAGTTCAGAAAGGAGTTTTCTCAGACTGTGCTTATGTGAGTAAAGTCCTCCTGTCCCTGGCAGCCCTGACACTGCGGCCCCACTGACAGCTCGTGAGGCTGCACAGAACCTTCTGCATCCCTTTGCTGCCCTTCCCCACCCGCCCTGCCCAGGCAGACAGAGAGAGCCCTGAATGTTCAGCCAGAAATCACAGGTTCTGGGCTCACTGGCGCCCTGTGCAGCACCTTTCACTGGCGTTTTTCAAACCCCCTTGCAGGTGAAGGGCTGACGAAACCAGTCTGGGTCAGGCTGGCACTGCCCAGGCTGTCCCCAAGCTCCCAGTGCTGTGCAGTGCTGCCTCTCCCTGGAGCACAGCTCCGTGCTCTGCAAGGCTCCAAACCTTCCAGCCCTAAACCTTCAGCCCTGGTTTAGAAGCAAAATTAGTCTGAATGTCTTAGTTATTAAAGTGCTTTATCTGTCTACTCTCTGACAATTTGTGCCTCTCTGGCGCATGAGAAAGGGCCCTTCTAGGGCAAAACCACAGATAAAATGTGTTTTAAAACTGAATTTAAAGCACTGGATGTGGATGTTTTATAATCTAAGTTGAATATCCATAGAAAGAACAATTGTATGTTTTTAGTAATGACCTAATTCAACTAATTCAATAATGAACTAATTCAACCCCTTCCAAAACAATTAATGAACTCTTACTCATTATCAACTGACAGTGCTTGGGGACCTTCACTAATTACCACTATTCTTTGGTGCTGGATGTATTTCTGTTATGGGTGCAGGGTAAAGATGAACATGGAAAGAAAATAAAACTGTGTCTTTTTGTTCCTACTCACAAACAGTGATGGGAAAACCTCCAAAAGCTGTCTTGCTGTTTTGTGGTTGTCAGGACACTTCATTTTCTCTCATTCCCAAGCTTCAGAAGCTTCCTCTTTGTGATTGCAAACAGATGATGGCAGAGCCAGCAATTAGACTAATCCAAGTAAATTCCAATCGCTGGTAGCCTGCAGCAGCTTGCAGTGCTCACATCAAATGGAGGCCCACCCTTAGCACGAAGCTGTCAGCAGGAAAAGAGAAATTAAAATTGATTTTACGAAGCAAACTTCTGTGACCTTCCTCATTGCACCCAGGAGTATCTATAACATCTGTCACTTATTATATATCATGGTTGGGATTTTTGACCAACCACTGAGCTTGGGCATTCCAAATCCAACGTGCACCTTTGACTGTATCGGTGCAAAGTCTCAGGAGTTTTGACCATTTGGGAGTTCCACAAAAGGAGGAAGTGTCTGCACCTCTCTGCATGCACCAACAAACATTAGAAATATAAAATTTAGGAGCTTGTTTGAAAATGACATCTGTAAAATTGGAGTTTTTAGTACAAGCAGAATAGATTTTGCAGCTTTATCCTGTCCTTGCCAGTCTATGATCTTTCTTTGCAAAACAGCGATGGCAGGTTCTCAAACAGTTTAATTTTTTTTAAAATGACCCCAATAAAACCAATGGTTAGTGATAACAGCTACCCAGTGAGCATGAGAGCAGTGTCTTCCATAATCGTGCAGGAGCTGCTAAGTAAATTTGGTGTAAGTTTCAGAGTCACTCATCTCCATCTTTTCTCAGGAATCCCAGTTCAAACACAAGATCTCCCAGACTCTGGAGGTTTTCTTGCAATGGAGACTGTCTCCAGAAGCTGCCCACAGATTTCCCAGGACACCAGACTGGTGTTCCCCACAGTGGGAGGCCAGCAGAGGTGGGTACCAAACAGTAAAGTGAAGCATCCTCATTTCACTTCCTTCCAATAGTCTTCCATAATTCCAATGTTTTTCTCTGAAAAGCAAGACCAGGCTATAAGCCCTGTTGAACTTTAGACAAAAAGTTTCCAAAAGCAGCAAATATAATGCAAGGAAAGTCATTTTGTAACACAGAAAAATACAAGCACAGTTATACAAGTGTTCTTGTTCCAAGAACAATTGTAAGTGGGTTTTGTTTTGATTTGGAAAAAACTCCAATATCTCAGTGTAGTTGCAGCAGACCACACACTGGAAAAATTACGTGGTTTTCTGGTGGCTGTATAATAAGAAAGGATTTTCTCTCTGAGACAGAAAAGGCCTATTCAAGGTTGGAAAGGGAGTGTAGCTCGGAAGAATGAAGAATCAGGAAGCTGGGGAGATAGGTCAGAATTGTGTGAGGATGATGTGGTCTCGTTGTCTGAACAGCTGCCAGGGAATTAGGAAAGACAGCTTCTCCTTTTTCATCAAAACATAAGGGCTAAAAGCAAAAATCCAATAAAGAGCAGTTTTAGGGTGTTTGCTGTTAGGGGTGACTCCATCCCTGGTGCCTATCTGGAGATAAGAGGTTTTGCAACACAAAGTGTGGCACAGATAGAAAATAAAGTGGGACGATAAGCACAACTGACTTTGTGCCAAAGTTTTTGTGATATGCTCACACAGAATTCTGCAGCAAGAGAAGCCATAAATATCTACAGCATTTATGGAAGAAGATCCACTTCAGGCTGGAGGTAAGGGAACAGCAGATAAAGCACTCACAGAGTCAGTCCCTGACTTCGCACTCACGGAGTGAGCCCATTGCATAAGCTGCTTTCCAGGTTATTTTACTGCATTTTACTTCATTGGGCAATTTTGGATGGACTCCAACAAGTAGACTTTTTTTAAACATTCTTTTTACCAATAAAACACAATAAAATATTTTATAGCCTTGATGTGTTTCTGGCACAGTTTAAAAACTGCTGCTAATAAAACTATTCCAAGAGGAAAAAATGACCAAGCTGTCACAATGTAAATACAATTTTTAAAAATTTTTTTTAAAGTTGGAGTTTTATGCAGGAAACTGGGAAACAACATCACAGGAAAAGATTATGTTAAGAGAAGAAAACCTATGCAAGCACGACTTAGAGTGGAACAGTGTCATGTTCCTGGCAGCCCATGTTAAATGCACTTGGAAAGAATTGTGTTTTCATGCACACCAAGGGCTGGCTCCTCCTGACCACTGAGTCAGTGACAATTCACCAAGTGACTTTAGTGATGCCCTAAAGCAGCAGCCTGACTAATAAATATGGCACCAGGCAGCCAGACAAGAGCTCTGAGCTCAGTCCTGGCCTGATCCAAGCTCCCGGTGTGAGATCCATCCAGCTTCTCACATGGAAAGAAGGGTGATCTGGCAGTCTACTCCCCCTGCCAGCTCTCTGAAGAGTCCCAGCCTCTCCTGACATGCCAAAGTCTTTGTTCTTGGGGTGTTTTTAGGTGCAGTTATGATTTAACAAGGAATGAGTAATGCCCACCCTTAATCACCACAACTCTGGCATCGTGCAGTGCCGTGGTGACTCTGGTTCGCTGCCCTACCGGGTTCTGCAGGAGATAAAATGTGCCAAATACCAAAAAAGTGATAAAAACGCGCCTTCAGCACCCAAGTCCCCTGCGGCATGCTGACCTGTGTATACAGCACTGCTCTTTGTGTGCAGCACAACTGTAGGAGCTGCTGGATTTTTAAGGATTGTCTCCTCTGTCCCTGAAAATGGTCCGTCCTGAGGAGCAGGAGGGCAGCAAGTGTACGGAGAGACCTGCAGGGATGAACAGGGAGCTCCTGGTGATATTCCTGCTCTCATTCCAGCACACTTTCTGCTTCTGAGATCAGAGGCTCTGTAAGAACTGCAATGTTGTTATTTATTTTATGCTACCAGGCAACGTTTTCAGTTATGAAATTGGCCACGCGAGGGCACCAGCACTGCTCAGGAAAAAAAGGCCAAAAAAACCAAAACTGAGTAGCCAAAGGAATAAAGAGGAGTTTGTTTACAACTGTACAGCTGCAAAAGCAGAGGATAGTGGGTTCCAGGCAGGAGTCACTCACCCAGAGTGTCCAGCAGCTGCTGGGATGCCCAGCAGGGAGGAGGAAATCCCCCACCATCAAAAGCCAACTGAGCTGAGCTGCTCCTGCTGCCCCTGCCAGGCTCCCCTTGCTCAGAGATCCCTTTCCTCAGTGTGGGTGTGGGAAAGGCTCCCCCACCTTGTTGTATTCGGTGCCCAGAGACTCCCTCTGCCCTGGCTCAGGCCTCTGGCACAAGGGCAGCTGTGACCTCCAGGCTCTTCCCCTTCTCCCTCAGCCCAGAAAGGTTTTCTCACCTGAGAGCCAGGGGAGCAGAGATGTCTGAAAGCACATTTTCAGCCCAGCAGTGGTCACCTCCTTTCACGGCCTTTTCAGTGCACATTATCTGTGAGGGGGGCTGAATGGTAACTCCACAACTAAAAGAAATGAGGAGCTGTAGCTTGAGCTGAACATCCAGACTGGGCAAGTTGTTTTTTCCACAAAGACGTCACTGTAAGGAATTCCTTTCGAAAGAAAAGAAAAAGCATGTTATTTTTCAAGCCTGCATCTTAATGATCTGATTTTAAATGATGCCACGTAAAAACAAAGCTCTTGGCTTCACAAAATCTGTCACTGAGTTCTCCCTGCCAAACAGCATCCAGGATACAGACGTCTGCACCAAGAGAAAATCATAGAATTCAGAATCCCAGAATGGATTAAGTTGGAAGGGACATCAAAGATTACCTGACTCCACCCCGTGCCGTGGGCAGGGACACTTCCACTGTCCCAGGTTGCTCCAAGCCCCGTCCAGCCTGGCCCTGGGCACTTTCAGAGATGGGGCAGCCACAGCTTCTCTGGGCACCCTGTGCCAGGGCCTCCCCACTCTCACGGGAAAGAATTTCTTCCACATATCTCACCTAAATTTCCCCTCTTTCAGTTTGAACCCATCCTTGGCCCATCACTGCAATTCCCAATGAAAAATATCTACAAATCCCCTGTTCAAGAGCCAGTTCTGTATGAATGTATGGATGAGTGCAAAGCTAATTTTGCTTACAAAGGAAAATCCTCATTGCTAACAGATTCCTGTGGTTAAGCTAAAGCTCGTCCTGCAGCATTGACTGTGGATACAAAAGGATTGTTCTTTTTTGTTTTGACTGTAAGTGAACAAAATGCTGTTTGCAACTAGATGTTTCTCCCGAGGTTTTGTGATAGCCTGGATTAATTCCATGCAATTATTCTGGGAAAGTAAATTTATTCTGAATGCCCTGGCAGGTTTCTGGCAGTTCAGAGGAATCTCCCAGATAGGACACATCTGTTGTGAAGAACACCAGGTAAGGGAGGAATGGGGGGAAATTAAAATAACTCCAGCTATAATCAGGGCAGAAGGGACCACAGCTGCCAGACAGAAAGGGGTGAAAAGGGTTTTACAGGACCATCTTTACAGTCTGAACTTAAATCTTTTTGCACTATTTGAAAAGCTGTTTCTTCTGCTGTGTTTGTAAAGGTACATGCCAGAAAACCAGAGCAATGAAGTGTTCCAAAATGCATCTATGAATTTGAAAAGTAATTGATTGAATATTTCACAATAGACTGTGCATAAGATTGTTCTATTCAACACAGGGTGCTGTAAAATCATAAAGTGTTTTATTGTGCTTGAGCAGTTCTTGAGGTACTGAAATTATCTCGAATTCTACTAAGAATAATCAAGCCAGAAGTGAAAAATATGTTGATTTCGTTTCATTATCCCTAACTCCAAATGAGTTCCTGGCTCCCAAAATATGAATCAGATAAATTTCAATGTCTAAAACCGTAACAGACACTCTACAATGTTCTGCTCTGACTCTGGAAGGGAATTAGCAGCATCCTGTAAAACCCCACAGCCCTACTGCCCTGGGGCAGTGCCTCAGCTGCAGAAACCAGGGACAGACCCCATGGAACATTTCCTGCTCTCCTGGCTTCTTTTCCTGGGACTGTTGGTCAGTACTAAGGAGAAGACGAAGGGCAATGCTAAATTTAAATGTACTGACTAAGCCAGAGAGCTACATTTGACTGTCAATGTCTAAGTTAAAATCCATGTATTTGCAACCTTTTATATTCAAAATAAAAGTAATTCTAGAGTATTTAGACCTGATTTAAAATGTTTGTATTCTGCTACAAACTTTTTTCCCCCTGCAAAAGGTTCCCATTTGAAATGCAGAGGTGGAGATATTTTTAATCTGGGACTAAAGCCTTTGATGCTGAAGTGGTTACATTTTCCCAAGCCAGCTGTGCAGTTCCTGTGTTAATTAGGAGATATGGGATGATCATTAATAAATACAGAGGAACAAGAGGTCTCTGAGGTTGTACATTTACTGCATGTTCTGAAAAGGGGGTCAGTCCTTTGCCTTTTGCCAGACTGGGGGTTTCTTTTTGGTCAGGAGTCAACCTGCAAAGCAGCACAGGTACTCCTCCAATGCAAAAGAGGATTATTTTAAATGAAGTATTTGTTCTACTTTTCCTCATGTTCCAACCCCATCTTCAGATTCACCAACAGATGCTCAGGAATGTAAAACATCCTTTGGGGACTGTATCAATTTGGAGAAAACAGTGCTTTTCTAAAAAGCTCTTCTGAAACTTTATTTAACGCAGTTAAAATGGGTCTCTCTAATAGTTTAACTTGATGTCACAGTTTAAAATTGATGCTGGGACTGGAAAAGAGGATCATCATCAAGATAAAAGCTGCAATTAATTAAAACTGCAATAATTGCAAGTATTAGTTTTCCTTTTCAACTTCCACAGGGCTTGTTGCCATGACATATTTAGGTGGGAAGATGCAACCAGCATACTCGCTTCTTTCTCATCCCTGTTTGCAGGGTTTTACTTACTGATATTTGTGGGACAGTTTGAAATCCAGAACGAAATAGATACCAACAAAGAGACCTTTAGGATAAAAATAAGTAACTTTATAGAAAATATGTAGCTTCTAACAACCATAATTTTGCACCCCATTCTTCCCTCATTTTCCTCACCCTGCCAGAAGTTTAACTGCACCTTCCACTCAGCCCAAGCTTTCAGCCTTCAATTAAAGTAGTTCCCATCCAGCAGAAAAAAATCTTTTCCCTTTTGACCCCTCCAAGCCCATTTGTGGAGCAGCAACACCTGACAGAGCTCTTGTGTTTTCCCAGGTGGGCCCTGGCAGAGAGCAGCTGGCAGGGATGAGGAGGGACATCCTGAGATCCTGGGCCGTGCTCACGGCAGTGATGGGGCTGAGCGCGGCCGAGGAGTTCCCGTGGACCAAGAACAATCCAGGCTCCTTCTACTACGGCACTTTTCCAGCTGGTACCTTCCAACCCCACTTGGTTTGGGGGTTGGAATGTTCTACATCTGCTCCTGAGTTTGCACAAGGAAGCAACCCAAAGGTTTTCCTTGTCCTTCCAGGGAAATGGCAGAAGCAGAAATGGAGGTTGTTGCAGATTGCAGGAACGCTTTGGGATCTGGTCCTGGGAATACAGGGATCCACATAACCCTGCACTCCACAGGGCCACTTAAAACAGGAAATACAGAGGAAAGGCTCACAAATTAATAGTTCATATCCACATCTCCATGATTAAAATGCAGTGTAACAAGTCACACCTGAGAACTCTTCTCCTTTTTTATAAATTATCTACAATTAATGAAATAAACTAAAAATACCTTTTGTTATGCAGCTAACTTAAGAAATGAGTGAAATAACTGTGCTGGGTTTGTTTCAAGCTGTTCAGTATTATCCAATCCACTCTTCATTATGGATTTATGAACGTTATTCTTTCTTCAGCACATATTTAAATACATTTCATCCAAGCAAAATCAAAACTAGAAAGATACAGGCACTGATTGGTTTTCATGCTCAAGTTTTTAAGTCATTTATGAATTGGTATTTTGTGTAACAATAAGAAAATAATCCAAAATATTTCTATATATTTCATATAACATCTAAACTTGTAGTCGCTAAAACCACCAGGAAGAAATGATGTGAAAACTTAGTTTGTTTTTTACAGTAAGACATTTCTGCCACACTATCAATGCCCTACCTCATCACTGTAAAATACAGATTTTACAGATTTAATAAATGAAAATATTTGATTCCTTTTTTAGTGCATCAGAACAGGACACCTTCCATTTATCCCCCATTTTCAGTCCCTTTTTAGGCACAGATACATTTTCACCTAGAAAACCTTGGCCTCTCCAGCAGTGCTTATTTTCAGTTTCAGTTCCTTTCTCCTATGAACATTTAGCACCAAGACCAATCAGCAGGCAGATGTTCCAATAACTCCCCTGATTTTACCTTTAGGTTTCTTATGGGGTGTTGGAAGTTCTGCCTACCAGACTGAAGGGGCCTGGGACAAGGATGGCAAAGGACCAAGCATCTGGGATGCTTTCACTCACAAGAAAGGGAAAGTGTTTAGGAATGAGACGGGAGATTCCGCGTGTGATGGCTACTACAAAGTTAAGGTATTGTTCAAGAGGAATGAATTGCACCTCTGCAAATGTTCTGGGGCCATTCCATGATCCCGGTTTCCCATTTTGAAGGAACAGCTTTAGCTGCTCTAAAGGTTCGTTTAACTTAAGAATCCAAGGGCTGATTTTTTAATTAGTACAGTAAAACCTTCTTTCCTTATAATCTCATAGAACCAATCATACCACAGTATTTCCCAAATACATCTCAGCTTTTCAGGATCTTTGTGTGCAAAGAAATATTCTAGATGTTGTAGGAAGTCCAAATGCTTAGTTAGAAATACAAGAAGCACATCTGAGTGTTAAATAAAATTAACATCTTTTTGTGTGAGCATGTATGAGGTTTTCTATGTATTTTTAAGAGGCTTTAAAATTCAGGCTGAATGTTCCCCATTTTTTGAAAGGATGATGAACAAATAATCAATGCAGCTCAGTTCACAACATGCTTCCAAGCCTCATACCATCAAAACCAATTTTCAAATTACTGCACTGGAAGAAAGACAGATACACAGCAAGAGGAATCCAAATTACTGTGAGAAGCCAGGGTTACATAATTGGAATTGCAACTAATTTAATAAAAGTTACATTCCACTGAGGTTTCTCCACATATATGAAGTCCGAGGGAGAACCAGAGGCCTCAGCAAGAACTAAGAGAAAAGAAACTAATTATGCCTTACTCTCCTCAAATTGGAAAATGCAGGAGAGGTTTATTTGAGCTCTCAAACCAGCAGTTAAAAGAACAGCTTTAAAAATATCTTAGAGAAACTGGGACTCTGAGCCTCACTGGGTTGTGGCACCAGAAGAGACTGGCACAGAGATCTTTTGGGGTTTATATTTAGAAATACTTTCTAAAACTTGTTTGTATTTGACCAGTTTCATGGTCCTCTTTATATCAAAGCACTCTTTGGTTTTATCATCAGAATTCTCTTTGCATTGGCTCAAATACCACCAATTTCTAATTTCATTTCACACTGAAGATGTCCAATTTCTTAGAAAAAGAATATATACGGAATTTAGGGGGTTTTCTCATTCCGGTATGACCGTAAATGAAAGTCCAAGTAATTATGTTTTTGAGCCTAAGCTGAAATGTTGGAGGTCAAGATTTACAGGCTTCTATTATTTTCTAGAACATGCACATTACAAATTCTGACATAAATATAATTGTCTTGCAGAACCTCAGCTCCTTTTTCTGTAATGCAAACATTCAGTCTTCATGGTTACACAAAACATTGCAGGACTTCTTTGGATTGTCAAAAAAAAGTGGTTAAAGAGAAAGGATTCAAACAGAACAAGCCATCACCTCAAAGATCAGAAAATAACTGCTGGAATCCTCTTTTGTGCAGTTCTTCCAAAGATTTTCTGCAGTCAGTGTTATTTAAGACAGACAGGTAACTGAAGTTACTCTGCTCAGCCTCAGGATGTGTTAATCGAATTTTCTGCTCACAGGATGACATTCAGTTACTGAAGGAGCTGAAGGTGAATCACTACCTCTTGTCTATCTCATGGCCAAGGATTATGCCCACAGGCATCAAAGGTAAGGACAGTTTCACCACATTCTTACCAATAGTCTTACCTGTAAGCAATTTTATTCCTGAGTAACCCACAGTTGTTCAGCATTGCTGTTAAACAGATTCTGTTTGGCTGCAGAACAGAGTTTAACCATTGCAGAATTCCCAGCGCTGTAATGTAAAATTCCTTTCTCAATATTTTTAGATTTCTGTTCTTCCAGTTATTTGGGAACCAATCCAGGTAATTCCTTGTCTGTGCTTTTCATCAGCTGAGCAACTGAACGAGAAGGGAATACAGTTCTACAATGATACAATTAACAGTCTTCTGGAAAACAATATCACCCCTATTGTGAGCCTCTACCACTGGGATCTGCCACAGGTCAGACACTATTTAAACTAGTGAAACACCTCAAATAAAGGCTTCTGATAGAAATAATTTCCTAAGGTTAAGAACTAAGAGTACTTAAAACAATTAGAGAAGTCTGCATGATTTTAAGAACTTGTAAATATTTCCTATTCATTTGCATTTTATATGCATTGAAGTTTTGAAAAATCTTTCTGAGATAGAAATAGAATGAAATAGAAATAAAGGGTTTTTTTAAGCAGCAGCTGACCCTTGAATACAATTAGAGACTCTTGAAATTCTTTTTTTCAAAGGTTCTCCAGGAAAAGTATGGTGGCTGGCAGAATATAAGCATGATAAATTATTTTAATGATTACGCAAATCTGTGCTTTGAGAAGTTTGGCGATCGTGTGAAACACTGGATTACGTTCAGCAATCCTTGGGTAAATCATCGGTGCTTTCCTTCCAATCACTCTGATTCCACAGTTCTGTTCCCAAAATTCTAGTGACACTAGAGGAGAGCAGGTTAAGAAAATAGAGAGGGAAGGAGAAAGATTTAAACCATTAATCTTTGTGGCCAAAAATCTCAGCGGGCAGATTTTGCACAAGGGCAGAGTTTTAAGACTTGAAATTCCAGGAAAATTTTGAAAACTCCTCAGCTGGAGAGACCCCAGGAATTGGAAAGGCAGCTGTTATTTACCCTTTCCCATTCCATCAGCTCACTCCTCACCAACACCCTGTTCCCAACAAGCCACAGCACGGTACCGACCAGGCAGCGGGGGAGGAAATGGGAGCAAGGGGCAAGGGAAAAGGGGACTGGAGAGGGACAGCCCAGGCAGGAGAGCACAGGATCCATAGGAGGGAGCACATTACCTGGCTCTGGTGCCCAGAGAAGGACTGACTCCGTGTTTTTGCAGGCAGTGGCTGAAAAGGGCTATGAAACAGGAGAACATGCACCAGGACTGAAGCTCGGCGGCTGCGGCGCCTACAAGGCTGCTCATCACATCATTAAAGTAAAAAAACCTCCTGAATATGTGCTTGAAATTATGTGTCAATTAAGGACTTTTTATCAGATTTCACTCTTAATAGAAATATAGTTTCACAATAATGTCATTTCCAACTAGGACTCTGAAATTATCATTCGGCTTTAAACCTCCAGTGCATAATCCAAGGCAGTCCCAATGTTAGGTGCTTGATTTAACACTGTTGCAACAATTTGAATTTTCCTTATATTATAAATGTTTGTAATAGTTTGTTTCAAGCTGGTTGAAAAAGAAAATATCCAGCTTAGTCTACAAACAAGCAGTAACCTGGCCTGTTGAAATGAACCTGAATGTTGCAAGTGACTTCAGGAAGTCTCTGGTAAAAATTCACTTTCCTCTGCCTGAATAAATTAGGGAAAGACATCCAAAGAGCAGAGCCATGGGACAGAACCCTGTCCTGAGGGCTGTGTTTTACCTCCATGTGGATCTCCTGCAATTTAGGGAAGGAATCTTGCCTAAAGGCTTTTCTGATGTCTTACATGAAATGAAAGTTTCTGTAATAAACACAAAAGAAATTCTGTGATATTTTCAGACAGACCTCAGTGCAAAAAAAGTGCTCACCAGCTTTCCATAGTGCCCATGGCATAAGAGATGAAAACATGTCCATGATTTATTCTATTTGTACATTACTTTTACAGACTCACGCCAAGGTTTGGCACTCCTACAACAACACCTGGCGCAGGGAGCAGAGAGGTAATCAGGATTCATTCTGTGATTGTGCTGCTGTTCATATTAAGGGCTTAAAGAATTGCAGAATTGTCCCTTTGTTTTAAGGGATGGTTGGAATTTCCCTAACAAGTGGCTGGGGGGAACCTGTTGATCCACACAGCCAAACAGACAGAGATGCTGCTGAAAGGTACATCCAGTTCCACCTGGGATGGTTTGCAAATCCCATTTACAGAGGGGACTACCCAGAAGTTATGAAGAATTATGTAGGTAAGTCCCAGTAACTGACTAACACATGAATAAATCCACATTTCCAGCACATTACAAGGGAGTTACTCCTGGTCACCGTGTGCTTTAGTCAAGTGAGGGCACGGGTGAGACACAGCAAAGCGACCAAAGGCCCCCAGGCTGGACACGGCTCCTGGGCAGTTTGGGGACACACCAGGACACTTTAAATCACTGTTTCCCCGTGTATTGTACCTAGCTTCTCCAAACCAAAAGGATGAAAGATTATCTCATTTTAAAAAAGCAATCAAGTCAAGTGTCCTTGACATTAGCACTAAATTCAAGCAAACCATATTTGGCCCCAGCACAGGGTGCCCAGAGAAGCTGTGGCTGCCCCTGGATCCCTGGAAGTGTCCAAGGCCAGGCTGGATGGGGCTTGGAGCACCCTGGGATAGTGGAAGGTGTCCCTGTCCATGGCAGGGGGTGGAATGAGATGATCTTAAAGGTCCCTTCCAACCCAAACCATCCAGGATTTTATGATTCTATGATTTATTTTTGGTGAGATAAAGAAAACCAATTTCCATGCTCCTCAGAAGTGTGTTTCCTGTAATTATTTTGATAGGCAGGAAGAGTGCCCAGCAGGGCCTGGGGACATCAAGATTACCAACTTTCTCAGTGCAAGAGAAAACCTATATTAAAGGCACCTCGGATTTCCTGGGAATAGGTCATTTTACTACTCGTTATGTTCTGCAGAAGAGCTTTCCCTTTCTCCAAGTGTCCAGTTACCACACTGACCATGACCTGGCTGAACTGGTGGACCCAAACTGGCCGGCTCCAGGCCCTAAGTGGCTCTACTCTGTGCCCTGGGGGTTCAGACGATTACTCAACTTCATTAAGGTGAGTAGAGCAGATCTTTAATTATAAAGGAAGCAAACAAAATGCCTGGTTAGGTGGAGAAGCTGCAGGAGCTGCACTTACACTGGTTTAGATTTACATTTTCAACAGTTCCATCTATTTGTCTTGTCATGTTGGCAATTTTCTTTGTCAAAGAAAAGCCTTAATTTCCACTCAGAAAACTACAGAATTCATTTAATTTCATTTTCAAATAAACCCCATAGTTAAATTCCTACGACACGTTTTTCTTACCTTAAGTAAATCTAGAAAATTGCTTTTAATGCACTTTGCTAAATCACATAATCTGTCAAAATCAAATGATTTTATGTGAACCAATCTAAACATTTCTGTTTGCAGACCCAGTATGGGAACCCCCTGATTTATGTGACAGAGAACGGAGTGTCTGAAACCATGCAGTGTCCTCAGCTGTGTGACGAGTGGAGAATACAGTACCTCAAGGGATACATCAACGAGATACTGAAAGGTCACTTAAAAACAACTTCTTAGGGTTTGACTTTTGAAGTGTTTTCACCTTATGTCTACTCGTTCTTTACATCATAGAGAAATAAGTATTCACAAGTCAAAATGGACAGCAAACCAGACTCATAAATTTTCACCAGAATGACAACCTAAGCGGACATATTAATACTAATAAATACAATAACCTACATGAGATTTAACACTGCAATAGATCATCAGCTGCCACTTTCAGAAAGGAGGAACTACCATGCCCATAGAACCCTAGTACCTCTAAGCTAAAGATAACAATTTCAAAGAATCTAAATTAAATTACTTTGTACTTCATTTTTCTGTCCTCCTCCCCATCTCCCCCTGCTATAAACCAAAACATTTACAGAACCATATTTGAAGGACAAAAACCACCAATACCAGTGTGATTTGTGTTCTGTTTACAGCTCTAAATGATGGTGTTAATGTCAGAGGTTACACTGCCTGGTCACTGCTGGATAAATTTGAATGGAACAAAGGCTTCTCCGAAAGATTTGGGCTTTACCACATTGACTTCAAAAACAAGAACAAACCACGGTACCCAAAGGCATCTGCTGACTACTATAAAAAGATTATCAGCGCAAACGGATTCCCAAATCCAAGAGAGGTGATGTCAGCTGCTAATTTTGATCTTTTTTCCTTTTTCTTTATGTGCAAATATCACATTGACTTATAGGAATGCATGAATATGGTGCAGAAGTGACACTTTGGTTCTGTAATTAGGGATCTGTTTAATACCGAGATATTCAGGCACTGAAAGTGGGAACAGCCTCAATTACTATTTCCAAAGCATTCCACAAACTCTACCTGGACTTACTGATGCCATCAAAAATTCTCAGTCAGAAGTTGTTTAGCAGTGCTGTCAGATTTCTAGGCAGATAACTCCACATATGTACTACCCTACTGGAAAATAACATGGAATGTATTATGTGCTGTTAAAAATTTTATTAAACAATTAACTTGGAGAAATACACTGCAATAAAACACACTAAGAGACAAAGAAACTTTCAGAAAATCATGTGTTGGTAGAATAAAATAGTTTCAAGTTAATTGTAGGGACAAGTGCTGAGGGACAGGGAGGAAGGGGCTGGGAATGTGGAGGATGCTGCAGTCTAACAGACCTGTCACCCTTCCCCAGGTGGAAAACTGGCATCAGAAGGCCATGGACACCTGCTCTGCCACACACCAACACCTTGCTGCAGGTAATGATGGCTCTGTTTTGTTCTATAAAAGCAGATTCTGTAACTTTCAGATATTAAATTGCTCTCTGAATATAGCTAAAAGTTATTTTCTCCCCAAAAGAACAACCAGCCTCTAAAAAAAAAATGCCTTCATTTACTGTCTCCAACTAAAGTCACTGTAGCTAAATGGATCAGTTTTGGATGTTACTGAAATACAGGAACTGGAAGAGCTACTCCTTAAAATTGAGGTTGGGGATGACAGCATTCTCCTTAAAATAAAAGTGCTAAATGCCTTCTCAAACACAAACCAAACCCAGACAAATCAAGACAAGCACACAGACACAGAAAATCTCTAAATGTTTGACTTGTACATAGAGTGGAACTATAAATAAAAGGGCTAAGGACTGGCCTAAGATTAAGTTTGAGCTCTGATGCTCCTGGTAGCAAAGAAACACCAACACAACTGGGAGCAGCTGCTCGAGGACACAGAACACTCTGCCTGCAGCTCCCACAGTGCCAGGCTGATCCAGGACACCTAAAAACTTCCTGGTGTAGTTCAGGACCTTTCAGAATTCCTGAGGCAGGAATTTTTTGAAGAAAGATCATATAAGTACTATAGATTCTTGCAAGAGGATGAGCTAAATTCCACATGGTAGCCAACATCCCAGCAGTCAGCCTAAGTTTATCCTGCTCAGCCTCCACTTCCAAGTCATGTTCAGTGTGAATAAACTGGGTTTACTGAACTCTTCCAGGCTTTTCGGTGGAATAAAGTTCTACAGAATAAAACCCATTTAATTTTTCAACCAGCTACAGAACAATCATAAAAAGGCTAAAGTGCTTCCCAAGGATTTCTCTTTGACCATTTTCTACCCTTTCCCCTTGGGGTGGGGGAATAAAAGTCAAAAGACCACAGTAAAATATTGTTAATACACTGCAGCTAATTCATAGCAAGCACAATTTTTGCAGCCCTTTGAGCACTGACATGTCTTCAGAAATTTAACTGAAAAAGAGAGAGGGAAAACTATCACGGATTTGCTCCAGCTTTGGCAGACTTAGGAAATTCTGTTTGCTTTGTTTGCTGTTTACCCAATGTCAACACTTTTATGTTCAAAAAAAATCTTTATGTTAACTCTAACTTAGGTATGACTGTACTCCAGAGGATTAAATCTCTTACATATTACTCATTTCTCAAATTTTAGATTCCCTGATTACTCACATGGAAATGGTGACAGAGGTTGTTCTTCCTACAGTTTTCACACTCTGCATACTCATCAGTATTGTCCTCCTCATATTCTACCTTCGAAACCACAGCTAAAACTGATGTTTGCACACATCTTCATTTGCCAATGGACTAAGCTACAACCGTTTTATTTGAGTAGTTAAAATTTACCACAGATGCCTCTTTTTATACCCCTGTAATGAAATATTATTTACCAATCCACCTAGAGCTTTCATAGTTTTTCTATTCAATTCCCAAAACATCTTTTTGTTCTTACCAAAATCCAAAATACATTCTCTCTCACATTACTTTCCACTGGTTCTAAGTAGCAGATTTTACAATCCTTATTATTTTGGAAACTGTTACACATTTTGTTCACCAGAAAAGTAGTTAAGATTAAAGTGATTCAAATCTTGACAGTACAAATTTCAAGTGATCAAAAGCTGCTTGCAAATTCTGATTTCAGTCTGTTCATCAACAGAATTTTGATTACCATATAATTGCTATTTGGAGAAAGACAGACACATGATTTTAAAATATAAAAGGACTTAAATACTCCAAGAGCACTGATTAAATATGAACTTACTCATGTCTAAAAGTTAGGAAAATACATACCTTGCTATTTAGGTGTGGAGAAGAGTTGTTTGAAGTGAGTAAACCAAGATGACTTCTGAATCAGATTTAAACCACATCTCTCCAGTTTGGTTTACAGGAACTAGAAACTTACCTTATACAACTTCATAATATATTACACACAAAAATGTGGATTATAAGTAATCCAAGCACTTCCAAAATGTAATATTCCACCTTAAATTCCTTTCTACTGCAGGTAGAAACAAGTACTATGAAAACCTGTTTTCAAAACACAGCTGGCTGTACTGGGTGCTGTGCTTGAAACCAGAAATGATAGAAATTTATAATAATAAACTGTAATTTATGATTTTTAAAAGCATGAATATTGGCATTTTCCTTATTCTTACTTACCAACAGTTAAGCTTTTAATGCAAAATATTTCTGTCTCAAATTATTTAGTCAGCATGTACGAAATTATGGAATTGTTTAAATTAGACCACCAAAAATGTTACCTCACTGACTAATCAACGTAACACAGGCAACTGCCAACATACTTAAATTAAATAATTTAAATTAACATATTATACCCAGCCAATTATACTGATTTTTTTTTCAAAAAATTATGCAAAACATACAAGAAACACTGTTAAAATAACTCACTTCACATTGAAGGAATCAAATAATTTGAAGAGGAGAGAGAAGTATATCCAAGAATACTCCAAAAATTTAAATACAGGGACAAAGGAACCCAAACTGGCTGAAGATCCCAAGGCCCTGGATGAAGAGCTTTCCAAATCCTTCACAATGATGATGCATCACTTGCTACGAGGAGAACATGACAATATTGCTTGGTTTGTTGGTTAAGATAATTCACACTTTGAACAGTGTCTGATTGCATTCTTAATGATCAAAAATAAAATATGAAACCCAAAGTGCACAACTTTATTGAATGCTTGTAAATATATGAAAAATATCCACCATATTTACAAAATATTTATACTGTACAGTCATAATTGCACTACATTTTTAACAAATGAGGTGCCTACAGGTGAATTGTGGCAGTGAATTACATACACTGAAATGTAATAAAGCAAATAAATCAGTAAAGATGAACTGTTTGAAGCCCAGAGTGTTTCTAAGTTCTGCTGGGACAGAAAACACTGAACTTTCCCCCTTTCTGTACCTTTGCTGTCCTGCCTGCTCAGTAACATCAATTTATGTGAACAGCACCTGACTGCACTGAGTCATTGTAATAAAATACAGCCTTTCTTCACTGCTTCCATTTACTGTAGAGTCAGAAAAGAGACCTGCAAGGACAAAGGAAAAAGTTGGGATTAGCCACTGTCATAAGAAATGGTAGCGATTAGTTCATGGAGCAGCTTCAAGAACTGTTTTCAAAGCTGCAGTTTTACTGAAGCATTTCAGGACAAAAATCAGTAATGAGAGGAAAGATTTACCAAATCCTCAAACCAAACCTCATCCCAAAAAGGTAAGTAATTTCTACACCAGTCTCTCTGCTTAATCCTTCCCCATTCTGATGCTTTTCCACTTGTTCTACATTTGCTGGCAGCAAGGCAGGTCTCCTCCCCTTTGCACCTTCTCTGACTAGAAACCAGCATTAACAACAGGGAAATCTCTCTTCAGAGTCATTGGCAAACATTTTAGAAATAAGATGCAAGATTTTGTGGATATCAATCATCTCATATTTGGAACTATTCTGCCAATTTAACTCTAAAAATGTAACTCAGCCAAAGTGAGAAGGCAAAAAGTCACCACACCACTTTCTGAATATCTTAAATTCTATTCACCACCTCACTCTATTAGCAGAAGGCAAAATACCATTTTGCTTTTGCTAAAAAGTAAATATAAAGCTCAGACCCACTGAACTCAGGATAAAAACTGAATTTGTTTGAAGCTTGTACTTTGATTATTTCATTTCACCACCAATATTCCCCACCTGAATTGTTTGCTGTCCCATGTTCAACTGGAGCGTTGGTACTGACTTGCCACGTTGTTTTAACCTCCTTCTGTCCATGCCCACTACTTATCTCCACCTTCCAGGTTTCAGGGTTATCACTGAGAGGATAATCAAAAAACATCAAAATTAAGTCAGGGATTCGGTCACATCTGAATTTTATGCTGCAAACACCGAAGTTTCTCTTACTTTTGGTAGAATTTCTTCACAAGAGCTGGTCTGATGGGCAGCTGAAACACATGCTTCTCATTCAGAGGGTTTTCCTTGTAATACTGCATGCAAATCCTACGAGAGTTATCAAGTTACTTTCTTTAAAGGAATGCTTGTACAACAGAGCATAAACCTTGTGCAAAATTAACTATACTCTCACATTTTATTATTTCCTTTCATTTTCAGTTTTAGTCACAAAGCAAGATTTGGCAGGAAGATCCAACTGCTCCTTCTGCTGTGTCACTATCATCAGCATTAAAGTGTTTCTTTAAAACTGTCAAACAAACTCTATTTGTGATTGTCATTTAAAGAGGAAAAGTAAAAATGAAATAATTACTGTGTCAAAGGGAAGAGGTTCTCATGTCTGAACTGGAGTAAGCCTGTACAGCTGATCATTATTTCCAGCATATGGTGAAGCTTTTGAACACGATGGACTTGTTCTTGGAGATCCACTGATGTGGAAATGAAGTAATCCTGGAAGAGCAAAGAGCTTCTGCTCTTAACTGAGCACTCCATTTCTACAGACACACAACACACCCTCAGTAAATAAAATCATCTTCCTGCTTCTTTGGAGAAGCCAAAATTTTTAGAGTGGCCCAGCAGACTCAGAACAAAGTCTCATCAAAGTGTGAAAAAGGTTCACTGCCTTGACAGTGACCCAGATCAGATATCAAGAGAATTATCTGTGAATAAGGAAGCAAAACAATGACATTTCTGCAGTGTGTTGTTCCAGCCTCATCATCTGCAATTCAATTTCTCAGCTCACATGATTTGCATCCCACCATCAATTAAGCATGCTCCACTTTCTAATGCTTTCAGAATTTCAAAATAAAAATAAAGCATCTCACCAAGTAGGTTACTGTTGCAAGTTCCTGGCCTGTAAAATGAACAGGAGAAAAAAAATATTAAAGTTTAATAATTGGTATCAGATGAAATATAAGCGACATTCAGGTGATCAAACTGGGAATTCTACCAAAGAAAAGTACAAAGTCACCAGGAGTGTGATGTTATTTATTGACGTGATCATTCATTCCAAACAAGAAAAGCCCTGTAAAGTGGGCATGGTCAAGGCATGATTTTATTTATCACGAAGACTGCACAATGGAGAAACCCACCACGTACTTTGAGGTAACTGCCCTCCTTAGGACATGCAAGTTTACAAGTAGTGAAAATAAAAAAGCACATGAAACAAAGAATGAAAGCAGGATGACAGAGCAAAAAAGAAATTAAGGGGTAACAACAATGGTAAAACACAAAGCTCTAAGTTCTTCTGAAACAAATGAGGTTTTTAAATTTTGAAATTTAAAAGCTGAAAGGTTCCATTATTAAGGAAGCTGGAAACTGTACTTCAGCAGATAGGAAGGGAGAGAGATTGAGGTTACCAAAAAGTTCATTATTTCCTGCATGGAACACCTTTTCTCTTGAATTTCTAGTCCTGTTACCAAGTGTCAGGCTCACCTATGAAAAAACTGACATAATCCTTCTTCATCTTCTCCAAGCCAATCTCCAGGAGCATCCGAATGGGAGTGATGTCACTGAGGGGAACATCCTCCATCTTTCCATGATAGGACTGTTGAATCAATTGGCTTAAGCAACTGCTACTCCCTTGATGAATCTAAAAATGAAAGAAGTCTTCTTTTGAAGTAATTGTGCATGAAACATCACAAGCATCGTTCAGAAGTTCAACACCAGGGAAGCAAACCGTGAGATGTGAAAGCAATTTAAAAACAACACAAATGAGGGGCAGTGAAGGGACAAGAACTTTATTTTATTTGAAACTACCCCAAATTTTAACATCTATTGTGAAATACAAATACATACCCATGGCTGTATCTCACCAAGTTCCAGGGATTTTATGACCAGTGTGAAACAGTCTATTAACTCCTGATAGGAACTGACACCTGGAAAGAAAAAACCACAATATTTTAATTATCAATCCAGGCCCTTTCTCTGGTTGTTAAGTCAGTAACAACAGGCCAACACATCCCTGCAAGAACAAACCCCCTCAATTAAAGAATGAGAGCTGAAATTACAGACTGCACTGCTTTTTGGCAGCTTTGTCATATGATGACTTTTAAAAAAGGTTACTCTAAAAAACCAATGATCAACAGAGACCACTGGGCTCTATATACACTGAAAATTGTCCTTCAGATCTAGAGAAAAAAGAAGTATAAAGTTTTCTGTTTTAGAGCAGATGGGTTTTGTTTTAGAGAAATGGCTTAGTACTTTTCACAGTCAAATAAAATGAAATTATCTCCTGCTAGCTGCTGGTCTGCCATTGGAAGGTTGTAAGAAAATACATCATCCTACCTACCTAAAATGAGCTCTCTTAGAAAGAGACTGCTGCTACCAATTTTCTGAAGAGCTGGTGAGTCCTTAAAACTCAGAAATGGACATGAATTTCCCTGAGAAAGCAGTACTATCTAGCAGATAGAGAAGAAAATGAAAGGAAAACAGATGGGGCACAATACACTTACCTTTCATTTTGCACCATAATTGCTCAGTAAAATCCAGGTCTCCTCGCTCACCAAAGATTGATTTTATGCAACTGTCCACAGCAGCTGTGTCACATTTGATTTTCTGAAAGAATTTATTGGTCTTCAATGAAAAATGGTGCCTGAGATTCAAAAACCTTCTAATTCTGAATTTCTCCAGAGATCAAACCTGGGTACATAGCTAATTTTCCCCATTTTCCAGGGAAACTACCACACAGTAATTTGGAAGTATATTTTTATTTAAAAGTGAGTTTAATTCTTTCCAGAATGATCACACCGGATAACTGCTAGCCTTGGGCCAGGAAACAAAACCCACTGTCAGAGAGACTTCAGATCTCAGCCAGGTATTGTCTGTGTACCCAGCAGTGCCCTGGGAGGCCAAAATTCAGACACAAAAATTCTCAGAACAGAGAACTACTTCCCTGTAATCCTGATACAGAATATTTCTGTTGACACAGAAATCAATATATTCTTAGATTATCAACAAAATGCTGCTTCTCTCTTAACAGAAAATAGACCTAAACCTTTCCTTGTAGGCTGAGAGGGGAAAAAAAATCTTAATATAACCAAACACGGTTTTAATAATTTGAGTTTGCCCATTGCTTTCCAATATCATAAACCTCTAGATAAATAAGACACATATGCAACTGATACTATTAAATTGGCCCCAAATCACTAAATTAGGGAAGAAAAGCAAATTCATGATAGAATGCAATGGCACAGAGGTCAGAATTCCTGGAAGAAATCAGACCTTCTCCCATTATTTTTACACAGCAGAAGCAGAAAGGAAGAGATCCATCTTTCTTTACACCTTTACACCTATGTATTTACACATATAAATAATACATGAGAAATAGTCAAAATCTGAAATAACCACAGTTGTGAGGGAAGTGAAATGACAAAGCAGCTGTTAGGAAATTGCACACACCTCTCTTTCACTCTGGTTTCCAGATACACAATCTCCATCCAGCTTCTTCTTTAAATCTAGTAGAGTTAAAAAAATAAGCTTCACCACTATGAAAAGTGTCATCACATCATATTAATTCCCAGGCACATCATAACTAACAAATACACTGCATAACAGAATTTATTCATTTAAAAATGGTTTTAGTGGGTAAGGATATAGTCTGAAAAGACTTTTTAATATAAAGACTTTGATCCATGATATTAGGACAAAGAAAAATGACAAATATATATTAACCTGTTTAACTACTCTGTGCAGTGATTACAGCACAGAAATGAACATTTCTAGTTCTAATGCTTTGAAAGTTGTATGTGGAATTCCCTTTTATTCCTGTGAAGTGCTACACCCCTCCCTCCCCACAGAACAAGCAGCAATTACCAGTCAGAAATTCCTGGACCAGTTTAAGAGCTGATTCAGACTCTGATGGCTCAGGCCACTCAGTCACACCCGTCTTCAAACATTCAGCCAAAGCCTAAAGGCAGCAGGAAAATCACAACAGGAATCAGTTCTTCTTGGGAGTCTTGCACGTGTCATATTTCGCAGATAACTTCACCAAGAATCACAAATCTCTGCACAGCTAACCAGGAGTTACAAATTGGCAGAATATCCGGGATGATTTTTCCTCTTTGAATTCCTCAAGATTCCTAAAACTGAACTCAAACTTTCAGCTAAAATAAACACTTGAAGTTAGCTTTGAAACATTGGATGAAGTTTTAAATAAAGCAAATTATTAGCACATAAAATCCCCACTCCATGCAAATGTGCAGCTGGAATTTCGCCCCTGTACTCACCAAGAGGAACTGCAGTTCTCGGTACAGCTGGAACACAGGACTTCGGGGGTCCCCCGACTCCAGGGCAATATTCTAAAAGTTCCATAAGTTTATCTCAGTTTCAAACTTTAGAAATCAAATGTCCTAAACATTCATTAGTGAAAAGTGTGTTAGCATAACTTGTAATTTATATTATGAGCAGGCTGTGTTGTTTCTATTTTCTATCCTTGACACTACTCATGATGTAAGTGGTGCAAAGAGCTTGGGTTTATTTGCTTTTTCCATCCTGACTTACAAGGGTGGCAGCAGAGACCAGTGGGGGAGTCTCCAGAATCTTATCCACACCATTCCATGTAATATCCACATAGATATTGCTTTCAGATTCTGCAAGGGTGTCCTCTATTGCAGCAGCTGCAATCAGCTCATACCGAGCAAATCCTTTTGTTGTCACCTAAAATGAACGGATTTCAAAAATAAAAACAACAAAACTGCCACAGGCAAAGTCAATTTAAAAGCATTTCACAAACACACAAAAAAGGGTTAATACCAGACAAATGCATTATAAACATGACCTGAAATCAGATGGCTATACTATAGAATCATACTAAGGTGAGTTTCTATAGAGGAGCTATAAAGCTTCCCCAAACCAGCATCATCAATCCCAAAATAGAGCTTTTAAACTTAAATTGAAGCCATGACAGAACATAAAAACCTACAACAGATGAATGATGTCTTATTTTATGTTCCTTTTTGAGCTCTTCCAGGTTTGCAAAACGGGTTTTATCAGCTGTAGGACCTAGGAAAGGAAAAAAGTGAGAATCAAAAAACCCCATTTGACACAACTCAAATTTAGCACTTCAAATTCATTCCCAAATACTCCATTTGGTGAAGCATGACTCATGCTGTCCTTTAGAAAGCAGGACTTCTTGCATTTCTCCTGTTGATTATAGGAGCTGGTATATAAATGTTTAGAATGAGTCAGTGGTTGTGTGAGATGCTCAATGGCAGCAGTTTAAATTTGCTGTTATTGCACCTGAGTACAGGTAGGCCTGCACAGCTACAGCTGCATTAAGAGATTAAAAAGCTATTTCAGCCACACAGCATTGGTTAAAAACATCTTTTCTCTTATTTTAATTCCTTCTTGTTCATTAAAACCAGGAATATAGAGCATTTCCAAGCCAGTATCACACAAAGAACAAAGACACTATCACGGCATCAGCATTCCCACATTTTTTAGCCTTCCTCAGTTAATTTTGTGTGCACCATGATCACCTTACCATTACATGAAACCATGTAGATATTGACCCCTGTGACTTTGTTTCCAGCCTTGAGAGGCTCAGCTCCAATCCAGCAGGTGTGCTGAGGATCAGAACCATCACACCTGACCCAGAGGGGAGGAAGTACAACCAGGTCACTTATCCCCAGGCAGGTCATGTTTGGATTTTGCACCATTGTGTACAAGGAAATCAACTGCCTAGAAATAGGAACAGGGAGAAACGAAGATGCCAGCAAATAACACAATATATTAATGTAGACTGGAAATTCTAAAATCATAATTAAATTTTACATTTTAACCTAATTAAAAGAATACATTAGTTAGGTAAACCACATTTTGGTACTACGCATTAGTATTTTAATAACACCAAAGACCCAAATCAGATTTTTAGGGCTTTTTTCAATAGAAGCCTTACCAAAAAAACAAGCATTGAAGTCTTAGTGAGCTTTTTTTGCTCATCCACACCCAGTGAATCCCATTAACCCAACAGCCCAGCTCAGAAGCACTTTTCCAGTACCTGGATTTTAGCTACTTTTTTAAACACTTTTAGCCATTAAGAGTGGGAGGCCCTTTTGCAGGATGGAAAAGTCACAACTCCTCATAAACTAATGAGTAATTTTATTTTGGGGATTGAAAATACAGGTTCTGAATATTAGAAAAAGACAAAAAATTGCAAAAGAAAACTCCCACAAAAGGGAAAATAAAGCTTTCACACTTACTTTGCTCTTCCAACAGAAAGAGCCAGCGGTCCATGACTCTCCTTTGGCAAAAGCTCAGGGGCACAAACAGCATCATCTGTTCTTGATTCCTCCATGGAGTCACTTTCTTCATTGTGTGTCTTTAGGAGAAATGTGTAGGTAAGTCAAAAACTGCAAGGTGTGTGAAAAAAATCTGATGGGAATTCAAAAGTCTGGATTACATTTAATAAAATGAACATCTACCACGCACACTTACTGCTTTCTGCAAAATATACATTGCACTGCTTCCATTCCAAAATCTTTCAATGGGACTTTTGCAACCGCCACCGACCAATGAGATCTCTACATCAGTCTACAAAAAAAAAAAATCAAAATTTTTAATGCACTGTATAGAGACACTGCATTTCAGCCTTTTTTTTTTACCAGAAATTGCAAAATCAAGTAATTCCACAGAATGTTTCCCAACCCTATTGCATCCATTCATGACCTAATTGCAGCCTTCCAGTACCTGAAGGGAGCCTACAGGAAAGATGGGGAGAGACTATTTACAAGAGTATGGCATGACAGGACAAGGTGGAACGGCTTCACACTGACAGAGTAGGTTTAGATTGGAAATTAGGAAGAAATCCTTCCTGTGAGGGTGGGGAGGCCCTGGCACAGGGTGCCCAGAGAAGCTGTGGCTGCCCCTGGATCGCTGGAAGTGTCCAAGGCCAGGCTGGACGGGGCTTGGAGCACCCTGGGATGGTGGGAAGTGTCCCTGCCCATGGCAGGGGTGGGATGAGATGATCTTCAAGGTCCCTTTCAACCCAAACCAGTCTATGATTTTACCTCATATAGATAGGGACGTTCAGGGATAGTGTCCTTTCCTTCTTCACGTATCCTGAAAGAAAAGGAAACGTTGAGACGCACGACTTTTCCCCTCAGCATTCCTCATTAAACACCAACATTACTCACATACACTAAACACTCCAAGGCTACAACCGGAGCCTCAGCAGGCTCCCCACAAGCCGAAGCCACACATCCCTCAGCAGAGCAGCGGAGACCCCCGGGCAGTGACCCCGATGCCCACCAGAGCAGAAGCCCGGACAGCCCCGGGAGCAGCCCCAATCCCCACCAGAGCAGGAGCCCGCTCAGCCCCGGGAGCAGCCCCGATTCCCACCAGAGCAAGAGCCCGTTCAGCCCCGGGAGCAGCCCCGATCCTCACCGGAGCAGGAGCCCGCTCAGGCCGCCGCCCGCCCGGCGCCGCCGCTCCGCCGCCATCGCCACCCGCCACAATCAAACCGCCCGCCCGTCGGCCCTACGCAATTTCTGTAAAGGGAGGGTGACGCGTCACGCTGGATCCCTCCGCCAGAAGAGAGTCCCCCGCTGTGGCGGACGACTGAGAGGGACAGAGGTGCTCGGACGGCTCGGGATGGGCGCGGCGAGGCTGGAGAGACTTGGACCGGGACCGGGACTGGGACCGGAGCTGGAGCTACGTCCGGGACTTGGACTAGAGTCGGGGGTTGACCGGCCGGCGCGGCAGAAGCGGCAGGCACGGGGCGGAGGGACATCGAGGTAGTGAAGAGAGAGTGACGAGTCCTTCCTTTTCCGGTCGGGGCGCGGCGCAGGCGGGCGGCCATACGAGCAGCTCCGCCGCCATGGTGNGGGAAGCCGGAGCCGGCGGGCAGGGCCACGCCGTGAGCGTCCATGGGGCCGCGCTGGCGGCGTGGAGCGCGCCGCCGCCATTTTGGGCCCGTCAGTGCCGGGCGGCCGCGTGGAGCCCGTGAGCGGCCGGGCCGGGGAGGCCGCGGGCCGGAGCTCGGCGTGGTCCGCCCGAAGTCCTCCTTCCCTTAGGCAGTAAGGGAGATAGGTCTCCATCGCCATCTGGCAGCTCTTTGTAGTTTCCTCATGTATTTATCTAAAGCAAAAGAGGCCCCAAAACAGGGAGCGTTTGCGCCCACATAGAGTGGGAAGAACTGCTTCTAAAAATCTATTTGTTTTTAAATAGTTTTTGTTGCAAAACAGGCTTTAAGGGGTCTTGGTCTAGGATCAGGTTGCAAATGAACAACTTTCCTTGCCAGTACAGCTCAGATTGTGCTTTGATATCTTCACCCTGATCAAGTCAGTTGCTTGTATTGGGGTCTCTGGGTTAACCCTAGGGGCCAGAGCCGTGCTCGTGACCAGTGTCACATACACAGATGGCCCTTGCATTGCTATTAGCTGGTTAGTTTTGAGTCCTGGAGTATTTTTAATGAACCGCAGAGGGGAAGGGGAAGGAAGATGCTTTGCCTTTACTGTTACCGTGAGATTGATTAAAAACCAATACTATATAACGCTAAAACATTGTTTTCAAAGGGTACTGTTCAGCCTCTGGCTATTTTTGGACATCCTTTCAGCCTTTTTACAGGCAGCTGGTGCTGAGAGCAGCTTAATTTTTCACTGCACAAATTTTAAAGCACCAGAGATTGTTCAGGAGATCCAGACTTCCCTCTGACACTGTTCGATGAGCTGCAATAGAGAAGTTGGTTACAACATTTCCTAATTTAAACTACAAGTTTTTGGTTAACACAGGTGGGTTTTCTGTGGGTTTTTTTTAATAGTAGATGGGAAGTAGTTTTGAAGATGTTTGTTATAGAGCCCAGAGGCTGAATTCTAGAAATGCCTTGGAAATTCAGGTGTAGTTTTCTGGGCGTGGATTGTGCTGTGGAGCACAACTTTGAGTGAAATATTGCTGTGATGATGTAATTTGCGTCTTATCCAGTGCTCAGTGACAGTTGCCTGCTGTCAGCGTGCTGGCACTGCTGAGCTGACGACTCCTTCATTCTGAGCAATATTTGAGGAGTTGCAGTGATAGAAGTTTACTTTTCCTGCACTTAAGGGTTTGTGCTTCCCCAGGCTTGCGCTCGGCCGCTGATCTCCGTGTACTCCGAGAAGGGGGAGGCATCAGGCAAGAACGTGACGCTGCCCGCGGTGTTCAAGGCGCCCATCCGGCCCGACGTGGTGAACTTCGTGCACACCAACCTGCGCAAGAACAACCGGCAGCCCTACGCCGTCAGCGAGCTCGCAGGTACGGCTGGCACGGGAACCAGCCCAGGGCTTCAGCACAGGGGGGTTCACGTGGAAATAAAGCTGGAGTTAAAATAAGAGAAGCGCTTATTGGTGGGGTTCTGTATAGAAGGCAAGGCCAGTTATTAACAGTCTGATTTTAAATGGTTTGAAATACAGCGTTTTTATTATTCTGAGGAGCATCAAGGTGTTGTTTTGGGGTACTCTGGAGCCTTACCTGAAGCGCGTATTGCTGAAAGTATCACAGTGCCAAGGTCCTCAGGTAGAATCTATATTCTTTGCAGGAAAATCATAAAATGGCTGGAAGTGTTTCAGGTGAAAATTCCTTCTCCTCCACATTGACCTCGTGAGACTTGCCTGAGGTGTTTGCCAAGGAGCAACTCCTGCAAATGGACATTTGTTAGATTTGCTTCTGGTGTTGGTGCAGATAACTTCTGCTTCCCAAGGAATCTGTGCTAGGAACGTGCCTTTTTAACCTTATTTCTAAGTTTCACATAAACATTTTAACTTGCTAGGTATAGCAATGCCAAGTCAGACCCCCAAATTGAGGATCAAGCTTAAAATGAGTGTCTGAAAGATCTTAGGTTAGAATCAAGTACATTAATAGACTAGGATTAAGTTTTCCTGATCAAGATTTGCTTTGCTGAAATGATGAGATTCCACTTCATTGGTCCGTGTTTCTGAAACACATGATTGTGTGGAAGTTCTGATTGGTGCCTTGAATTCAGCATCCATCTGACTTTGGGAGAATTGCAGTGATGTCACTCTCTGAATTAACCTCTCTCTGTTGCAGGTCACCAGACCAGTGCCGAATCATGGGGTACTGGGAGAGCCGTTGCTCGAATCCCGAGAGTCCGGGGTGGTGGCACTCACCGCTCTGGCCAGGGTGCCTTTGGCAATGTATCCTTCCATGGCTGTGCTGGATTTGGGGGCACTGAACTCAGCCAGCAGCAAAGTTTTTAGTTCTCTAAATGTGGGTTGGAATCTTCTTCCTGAGGTAATGGCTGCAGCTCAGACTTGATTTGATGCAATTCCCGCTCTCAAACCGCGTGGCCCATTCTGTCTTGCCGTGATGTCGTAATTTGCGCCTTACCCTGTGCCCAGGGACAGTTGCCTGCTGTCAGAGTCCTGGCACAGGTGGTTGATGACCCATTAAAGCTGAGCAAGCAATAAAGAGTCTCTTTGGGATAAGAAGGCTCTAAAACAACAAAAAGTTGTTCTTAACTGCAGCTCCCAGATGTGTCGCGGCGGCCGCATGTTCGCCCCGACCAAGACCTGGCGGCGCTGGCACCGCAGAGTGAACATCATGCAGAAGCGTTACGCCATCTGTTCTGCTCTGGCTGCCTCTGCCCTCCCAGCTCTGGTCATGTCTAAAGGTGGGAATTCTGGCTCTGGAATTGTTTGGTTACTTTGTGGTGACTTACATGGAGTCTTGCAGTGTGGTTTGATTTTTGTTCATGGAGGCAAAGATTTGCTCAACACTCAGGTACACAAAGTCCTGTGGGAGACAGACCTCTAGGACTCCACTGAAACTTCACTGCTCTGGTTACTGTGCCTGACCATATTTCATGAATTTCTATCATGAATTTAATTTATCATGTATCATTTATGAATATACAAAGCAATAAGCATGAGGAATGGGTCCAGACAAGATCAGTGAGCAACATGGTGTCTTGTGAAATCCTCTCTAGGCCACCGCATTGAGGAGATTCCAGAACTTCCTTTGGTTGTTGAGGACAAGGTTGAGGGCTACAAGAAAACCAAGGAAGCTGTTCTCCTCCTGAAGAAGCTTAAAGCTTGGAATGACATCAAAAAGGTGAGTTGGGAAGGTGTGATCTGAAGGGCAAAACACAGGTGATTTGACTCTGCTGTTTAATTAGAGTAGGAATTCCAAATAGTTCTGTATTTTGACTCAAGAATGATGAACTTCTCACTGGTCCGTGTTGCAGATCCGCAGTGATGATGGTGAAGTTCTGACTGAAGCAGTTCATTGTGTCTCACAGGTGGGCTGTGGGCTGTTGGGACATTCACAGTTTCTCCTTTGCCCAGGTTTACGCCTCCCAGCGCATGCGGGCCGGGAAGGGCAAGATGAGGAATCGCCGCCGCATCCAGCGCAGGGGACCCTGCATCATCTACAACGAGGACAATGGCATCATCAGAGCTTTCCGGAATATCCCAGGTAACTGCCTCGGGACACGCTCGCTCTTCTGTTGGGAGACTGCCTGGAATGATGAGATTCCACTTCATTGGTCCGTGTTTCTGAAACACATGATTGTGTGGAAGTTCTGACTTGCTGCAGTAGCTGATACGTTCTTTGTAAGAACCTGTTGGGGTGATACTGAGGGTGTTTGTGACAAATGTTGTGGCTGTTCCCAACCCTGAACTGTGTTTGGGTTAAAAAGGAGGTTGCTGAGTTTGCCGCTGGAAAAAGGCTGATTATTATTATTTTTTATTATTGTTATTAAAAATTCAATAGGTTTTTGTACAGAGGTGTGTGTAGTTCTGTAGTGTCAAAGCTAAAAAGCCCCAGTCTCTTTCTGCATCTTTTCTATTGCTTAGTCTCAGGTTCCTCAATTTTAATTACAAACTAAAGGGATTGCTTTCCCTGGTTTCCTGCAGGAATCACTCTGCTCAATGTGAACAAGCTGAACTTGCTGCGCCTCGCTCCCGGGGGCCACGTGGGGCGTTTCTGCATCTGGACAGAGAGCGCCTTCCGCAAGCTGGACGATCTGTACGGCACCTGGCGCAAGGCTGCCACGCTCAAGAGCGACTACAAGTGAGTGCAGCCAGCCCAGCACGCTGGGAGGGCAGCCCCCATTTTCCCAGGAAAAGGGATGCTGGGACTTGCTCCTAAATGCCTGGTTTTGGTGAATTAGCCATGGTTTTATCACCTGCTCACACTCTGAACGTTGGTTTCGCAGCCTGCCAATGCACAAGATGACCAATACAGATATTGGAAGAATCATGAGAAGCCAGGAAATCCAGAAGGCCCTGCGTGCTCCAAAGTAAGTGATTTTAGCTAATGAACAAAAGCTTTGCAGGGAGGTTTGAAATCTGTTTTGGGCTGGGATTTCTTAATTTCTGGGTATAAACACAAGGAATTGCAGTTGTCTTGATTTCGGGGAGAATTTAGCACAGCTGGCGTTGTGAAATATGCTGATGATACAACATGTCTGTGCTTTTCAGGAAGAAGATTCAGCGCAGGGTCCTGAAGAAGAACCCACTGAAGAACCTGAGAATCATGATCAAGTTGAACCCGTACGCCAAAACCATGCGGCGCAACACCATCCTGCGGCATGCCCAGAACGTGAGTGGGGCTGTGGCAGGCGGGGCTGGCTCTCGTGATTCAAACGTCGCACTGATTGATGATCTCTTTGTCTGTTTTAGCACAAACTTAAGGAAGAGAAGAAAGCCAAGGCCCAGGCCAAGCTGGCAGCCGAGGCCCCAGCTGCACCCAAGGCCAAGCCCGCTGCCAAGAAGGCCAAGACAGCCAAGGCAGCCAAGCCCGCGGCGAAGACCAAGGCTGAGGCGTAACTGCGGCAATGCTGCCCCAGGGTCCCCGCGGGGGCTGTGCCCGGGGTTTGTCCCTAATAAACGCTGTTGGAACAGAGAAAGCCGTGTGGGTGTGCGTGCGTGAGCAGGCGTTCAAACGGAAACTTCCGGGAAGAGGAGGAGGGAGGTGTGGCTGAGCCCGCAGGAGCGGGGAGTGCGCGATTCCCCCTGAAGCGGCCGCGGGTGCTGTGACCGGCAGTGGCCGCGCGGTGGCGGCTGCCGCGCGCTGTTGTGCCGTTGGTGTGACGTCAGGCGGGGCGGACCGTGACGTCACGGGGCGGGGCGCGGCGGTTCCTCCCCGCCGGCGGGGGCGCTGCGGGCCTGCGCGCGGACGATGCTGAGCCGGCTGCAGGAGCTGCGCCGGGAGGAGGAGACGCTGCTGCGGGTCAAGGCGGCGCTGCACGATCAGCTCCGCCGGCTGCGGGTGCGCGGGGACGGCCCGGGGACGGGGGTGGGGGCGGGAGCGGGAGCGGGAGCGGCGGGAGCGCAGCGGCGGGGCCGGGCCTGCCCCTCAGCCCTGCCCGCGCTCCGCGGCCGCGCTCCGCCACAGGACGGGCCCTCCGCCGGTTTGGTTCAGTGAAACGGAGAGCAGGGAATTGCTGCGGGGCTTCAGGTGGTCTGTGAAAGTGCGATCCATCTACGGTACTGTGAGAGACAGGGTGCAGCTCTGAGAGGTAAATGTAATTGTGATGCATGTAGGATACGTTAAGAGAAATGTGAGCGTATGTAGGATATATCTTTAAGAGGTACCTGTGAGTCTGTGTACACATTACGAGATAAATGTAATTTTGAGTATGTAGGATACACCTCAAGAGGTAAATGTGAGTGTATGGTTTGTCTTAGCTGATGGATGGAGAAGGGAGGGTTTGAGGTAGTGGAACTAAAGACTACTTGGGTTTAGAGACTCATGGGTATTGCAATAAAGGAGTTTAGAACAGAATTGCAAAAGATTTAACAAAGCTTTTCCAAGACTGACGGGTAAAAAACCCCAGAATTGTAAATCAGAGATGTTAAGGAGTGTCACATGGCTCGGGCTGTGTGCCGGGGTTGGCAGGTGTGATGTGTTAATGGAGTGCCAGGAGTGACCAGTGCCGCTCCCTGCAGGTGGAGGAGCTGGCGCTGCAGTCCATGATCACGGCCGGCGAGGAGAACGTCCCTGTCCCCCTGTCAGCCCTGGCCGAGGACACTCAGCAGGTAAGGGGGTCCCTGGGGTGGGGAGGGGGCCCCATGGCTGGGTGGCAGCATGAGCAGAGTTGGGCTGCGCGTGGTTTTCCTGTACAGTTCCTCGTGTCACCTTATTTACGCTTCTCATCACTGCAAAGCTCAGCTGTAAAATGTCTGATTCGTTGCTGGTTTGTTTCAATGGTTTCAGCTTTTCCCATTCCCAAAAGCAGCACCGTGTTTCCAGGGGAGCTGGGAAATACCTGTTTGGGGTCGCTTCAGTTCACCATTTATGAAATGTTTTATCTAATACTTGTGACACTGCGGTAGCACTGATGGTGGGGATGGAGGCACAGGTGCTGCAGCTTTTCACTCAATACACATGGTCAACCTGACCCAGGTGCAGCTTTTCCATGGAGATCAGGGATTTGTTGCTGTGATGGGCTCTCAGTCAGCAGTTCCTGCTCTGAGATCTTTAATTAACAGTGACTGCACAGCTTTAACCCTGATTTGAGAAGCATTTGGTATCTGTGCTGGGTTTGGTAATCAGCTCTTTTCTCATGACAGGCTCTTGGGCAGATGGACAATGAGGCTGCCATCAATCAAACCGAGTTACACCTCAGTCTTCAGGATGATAAGGAGGAGGAGGAGGAAGAGGAGGAGGAATCTGATTCTTGAGAGAAAAAAAATCAGAGATGGTTTTTAATAGACTCAGGAATTTCTTCTTCATTCATTTAAAACTCACCAACTGATTTCCATTTTGTGCTGTGTGTGGATATGAACTATTTGATATATCAGAGTCTAGAGCAGTGACACTGAACACATGAATGTCACAGGCTGGACACATCTTGACTCAGATGTTGAAAGAATGAAAATCTGCTGCACAAATATGTAGCATAATCCCTTCCACATTTCAAACCTAATGTAGCTCTTACAACATCTTTGTATGTGGAAGGAAGAAGTAATTGATCAACCAGACTAATTTAACACGTGCACTAAAAGCAATAACTTGCCTGTTCTCACTTCCTGATGTGAGAAACAAATCCAGGTCCTGGAGGCTGGTGCTGAACCAGTGATTACATTATAACCTCATTTGCCTAAACTGGGAATTTAAGATACAGGGTGAGAAAAGATGTGTCCAGGGCTGTCTCCAGCCTTCAGCTACTGTCTTCTCAGTTACATGGAAAGCTGGAGTTACTCCCAGAGTCCTCCCAGTGTCAGCCCAATTCTGAGCACAGCAGGGAGGTCTCTCTGTACCCCTGGTGCTTTTCAGTTCTGTCAGTCTGTCCCAGAGAAGGACTTTCTACTTCTGCTCTTTAAGAGTAGCAGCCAAGGAGCCTTTTATTTGTCCACAAATTGTAGAGTAAGAAATGATCCGTGGTGCTTGTAATAAGGAGCTAATACTCTTAAACTAGTGTTATTTTCCTTTTCTCTCATTGTAACCTCATAAATCAAGGCAAGGCCACCTGCTTTCAGGTGATCCTCAAGGAGGAGCATGAGGAATTTAAGAACTTAGTTATAAATGGAAAGTGATGTGAAATGTCCACAATTTTTGAATTTGGAAAAATGTCTGGTATCCTGGGGGTGGTCAGAAGACACCATCCAGCCTCCTGTGAATTCCTGCCACTGTTTAATTTTAATTTGGCTCTTGTTTGGTTTGTACCAATGGAAACTGTTGGGATGTGGCTTCATCCTGTACTAAAGGCTAATTGGGCTTTGAGGATCCTGGCTGTCTTAATGAAGGAACTTAGAACAGGAAGGAAGATACTGTTTAACAAAGCTTTCCCAAGCCTCACAGGTAAAAAAGCTCCAAAAGTCTGAGCCAAAATGTTACAGTCAAATAAGCCCTGCAGTGATGTGTGTGAAGAGCTGGTTTGGGAGGAGCTCAGGAGCCATCCTGGCCTTTCTTGGCACATTTCAACCCCAAATGGTAATTCTGAGTGTTGAAAAATGTTACTTGTGCCCAGCACGGTCCAGAGTACTTTTCATGGATAGAATTCCTGCTGCTTTTGTGAACGAGTCCCTTGCTTTTGGAACAGCCCAGTTCTAGTGCATGTTGCAATAAAGTTCTTTTCCTGCTGTCCTTACACAGAACGGTGCTTGCAGTGGCCAAATTATTGCTGTCTGGGGGGACAACCCGAAGTGGGAGTTAAACCTCTAAAACCTTGCTGTGTATTTCTTTTAGCAAACAGTAAAAGGTTCTGGTGTGGTTCTGTTTACTGGGTGTAGGTAAAGCTCAGGGAAGAGTTTAATTTCCACCCTCCCAGCTGTCACTCCACATCTCACTGGAGCCAAGCCAAGCTGGAGGAAGCCCTGAATGTGTCCGTGAGTCATTTCCTGCCGCTGCTGGGCCCAGGGCTGTGCCAGCCCTTTGATACCCGATCCTGCTGGCCATGTGGAAGTTCATGGCCCGCTGATGCGGATTCCTTCTGGGGAAGAATTTCAGGCATTTCCTCATCCAAAGCACACTTTCAAGGAGCTGAAATTTATAGTGCGGTGACCACATTAAAGCCTTGGTCAAGTTTTAAAAAAAGCTTCCAGAAGTTACTTGATAATATATTTATTAAGAGAACCCATTGCTAAACATCTGAGAGAATAAAACAATAAAGGATTTTCATACACTTTTAGACACGAAACACAGTTGTCATGAATCTTTAGGTTAAAAGAAAGCAAAGTGCTTGGATCATTGTCTTGATTCCATAGGACACTTCCAAGACCTAACTTTTAAAAATCAATTAGAAAGACATACATCACTAAATCCAAGGATGATGATATGTTCGAAAAATAAATACAGAAATATGAACAAGTCTACAATTAGAATATTGCCCTGTGCATTCCAAGAAATGCAGAGCTCTTGCCTTCTTCACCTGCAAAGAGAGAGATCTCTAGACAACAGCAAAATTGGAGCCAGGAGGCCTAACTTTCGGGTACAGCTGGGCAGCAGCAAAGCATGCTCACAGACAGGCTCGGAGCATCCCGATCCCGAGCCCGGGGAGCTCAGGGAAAGCATGATTGAAGTACCAACGATTTACAAAGAGTCTTGATAAAGTTCAAACAAGCCAGGGGCCAACCTCCCCCAGTGATATTTTCATTAAGAAAGAATATCCATAATCACCTAAAATCAGCAAGCACTGGAACTTACACAGCTTACATTTGGTCAGTGAACAACGGAACCCGGTACGATACCAATTAGTTTAGGACAAGATTTAAAACCGTTTGGCACATGCTATCAAGACATTCTTCCTTAAGAGGTGAAATACATGTTTGAACAGGTACAAGCTGAGGAAAGAGGACCAGAAGAGCATCGTTGTCACCAGAGGTACAGTCCAGGAGCTGCCCCCAGGCTCAGACGCCGGCAGCGTGCGTGGGGGTGCTGGGCTGGTTAAGGCCGATGGTGGAGCAGAGCCACCCCGCAAAATCCACCTCCTCCGCCTCGGATCTCTTAATGAAAGCATGGATCTGGGCACAGGAGAACAAGGTCAGTGTGCCAGCACTCAGTCTGCTCAGGAACAGCCCTCAGGAACACCCAATGCAATAAATCCATTTAGAGCAATCAAGCTGTAAAACTTTACAAACCACGGGGAGAGGTTTCCACAGAACTGCAGAAACAACTGGCACGTGGTAAGGTACCCCAGAGCAATCCTGCCACAGTGCCTGCTGCAGAGCACTTACACCACATAAATGATAAGGATGTGACTCAGCCACTTGAGATAATACTCTGGAAAATGTCTGCCTGGGCACTAAAAGGCTTTTTGCACCATTATTGTACAGCAGGATCGGGGCAGGGAAAACCTAATTTTTTGCAGTATAACTGAAGTCCTGGCATTGCACTTGAAACTAAAAAGATTCATTGAGACTGATACGGTTATTTCATTCAGGGAAAAATGCAGGATTTGTGTGGAGTTCTACAGATTTTGCAAGACAAAGCTGGTAAAAAAGACAGAAATTTTGTGTTTCACAACAGATGATAAAAATGTATTTAATTAGTCCATATGGTATGTGGAGCTTTGTTCTTTTGTCCTCCTGAAAGTATTAATCCATACTTTATTATTAACTAATGAACTCAAGAAAGAATTCTTTTGTTAATTAATTTAAGCCACCCATTGTGATTATCAAATGGCAGACTGACAACCCACCAGAGTTTTGGTCTCCTCAACAGTCCCTGTTGTAGGAGGGTGTGAAACCTGCAGCCCCTTTAGCTCAGGAAAGCTGTTCCTCCTCAAGCTGAGCTGCTCACAGGCCACCAGCTACCCCTGAGGCCACGTGCTCTGATCTGCTCTGGGCCAGCTGAGGAAGCCAACCTGCCTGGGAAGTGCTCTTAGGTCAAATTAAAAACCTTCACTTACCATCAGCTGCTTCAAGTCGGCTCTCTCAGCAGGATTTTTAATTAAACTAGGAAAACACAAAGCATTACACAAGTTACACTCTATTATGTTTTATGTTTTGAAATAAGGCTCGAGTTGTGTCATGTTGGTCATACTGCTCTGGTCTGGTGACAGCACTCAATAAAAGCATCAGGTGCCCCTCAAACAGAGATGGGAGCCTGCAGTTCCTTTCTGTGGGTTCCACAGCCCTAGGTCAGACATCCTGAGTCGTCTGAGACTGATGATGGTCTAAACCAAACTGGAGAGATAAATCCCATTTCAACTAAAACAACATGAACCACTTTATCCCTCACATTTCTTTCCCCCAAGTCTCTTCAAGCTCAATATCAAGCAGGGCTATTGCATTACTGTCTTGCCTTTTGGAAGCTGTAAATAAATATATTTAATAAATAAACAAACTTTTGAAAGTGCAAAAAGCTGCCTCTGTTAGCACTGGTTCAGTGCTGGCATCACTGAGGTGCAACTGGAAAAGTAAAGAGATGGGGGAATGGCTGCTGGGATCAAGGTGTTGGTTCCTGGGGAAGAAAAAAACATCCAGAGCCTGCAAGATTCTGCATCCCATGGCAGAGGCACTGCAGGACGACATGCCTGAGCCTGGGAGAAGCTGTCTGTGGGTCACTCCCTAAGGCTGGAAAGGACTACTCTGAGCTGCACACAGCAGCAGAAATTCAGTGCTACAGAGGGGAACATCTCTGAGCCTTGGGGTTCCTCTGGATGCATGAGTTGCCTGTAAGATGAACTTTAGGCACATTAACACCCAAAGAGGATTATGCTGACTGCAGTGCCCTTACATTTGCCCTGGCCTGGAGAAGGAACTCTGATTGCCAAGTGCCTGATAGACACAGACAGCAGGGCTGACCCCAGTGTAGCCCTCTGCCACTCAGTCACAGAGAAAATACAGAGAAAATACTCACCATTTGTTAACAAAATCTTGAAATTCAGAACCAAAGACACCATTGGGCAGTTTTGGAGGTGGCTATAAATAAATAAATTTTAAAATCAGCAATCATTCAGCATAACTAACACATGATGATGCACAGCCTATGCAGGAATCTACCAGTTACATGTCCCACATCCGAGCAAAGCTGTAAAACCCTGGCTGATTTGGATTATTACTCCCAGCTGCAGGACCTCAGGTGTTTCAGTAATGAATCAGTTTCCCTGGTATGGGGTGGGTTTTGGTTGGTTGGTTGGTTGTTTTATTTTCTCCCCACACACCTGAACGGGGTGAGCACAGCCTCAGCTCTCATTAAAGAAGGCTCAGAGCACTAATTAGCACCCTGTCATTCTCCCCACTGCTAAGGGAAGATGCCCTGCCCATCATTGCTTCCATAATCCTTTTGATCTAAATTTTCTGTCCCTGGGAATGAGTTTGTTCAGGCTCTGAATTCAAAAAGAATTCTGACAAATAAAGAAGGGAGACTACATAAACCTGCACATTATTGCCTTGTCCTCCAGGACATTGCTACACCATCAGGGTTTTCGTCCTTACACTGAGTTACTTTTATGTACAGAGCAGAGACAAGGCCTGCACTCCTCACTCTCTGGTGCACAGCCTGTGTTGGAGGCAGCAGCTCCTGCTGAAGATGTTTGTGCTAAATCAGAGGTGGCACAAGATAATCTTGCCAAACTCTCAACTACTGCAGCTTTTCAGCCCAAAGTGACCCACTCAGGGATGCTGCAAGAGCAGGACCACAGCAGCTGAAGTAATTCAATGCTAACTGTACTCCCAGAGTTAGTGCTGGCAGATTGGGGTGTTATATAATATGCAAAATAGATTTGTAATCTGAGAGAACTGTGCAAGCAGATGAGTTACAGAAGCAATTTATCAATTTATCAGTGACACAGGCAATGCAGGGACCCAGACATCAACTGTGCCTACTAAATGGGTGAGTTGGACAGTTTTCAATAATTCATCCAGCTGGAACAATTGTTATCCAGCTGCTACAAATGACAGCTAACATGAGTATGCTTTATTTTTTTAGAAGAACAGAAGCAGTGGAGTCACATAAGTGTTCAGTGGTACTTGTGAAAATACTGGAAACAATCCATTCTAAAATATCAACCTCTAACTAGCCCTGGAGCTTAGCTATTTGAAAGATAGGAGAATTGTGAATTAGGTTGGTCATAAGGCTAAACCAAACTAAACAGCACTAACCCCACATTCCCCAAATTCCAGGATGCTTAAAAAATTTACAATTGTAAAATGCAGATTTTTAAGTTTATGAATTACCTCATTGACAATGTAATCCAGAAGTTCAAAGATTGCCATTGGGGGTCTGCTGTCTGATCCATAGGCTGGGAAGAAATGGGAGAAGTGGAATCACAGTGTTACTCTCCCTCCACGGCAGGAGTGCTTTAGGAAGCCTAAGGCTGACACTACTGGCACCTGGCACCCAGCAGATTTACAGGAAAAGGTGCAACAGCAACAAGGTGATGCTTTCATGCAAGGAGACATTTCCAGGTCTGATCCAAAGCATTCACTTCACTGGGAATCATCCTGCTGCACTTGGATCAGCATCTTGGAGAGACCCAGAGCAACAGACTGGGATCTCAGTAACGGGGCTGTTCACAAGAACCACCAACAAAAGGGTCTTGGTGCTCTGTTCTCACATGGCTCCTCACAGTGAAGCTGAGCCATGTGTCCAGTGCAACCCTGATTTCTTAAAAGTTTAAAGCCCCACTGTGCAGACCAAGATCAGATAAGAAAGACCTTGAAGCTGACAGAGAAGTGTATTGGAAATTAATTGAACAGGGTTGTAACTCACAGCTCATCGGTCGGCCAGGCGCTCTTTGCCTGGGCGAGGTCTCTGTGACTGGAGAATCCCCCTCCACGGGGCAGCCAAACATCAATTCCAGCTCCTTGGAGTCAGGAGGGGGAATGGGGTACCTGCCAATGGCCATTTCTACCAGGGACAGCCCCATGCTCCAGATATCCGACTGCACCGAGTAATGAGTGCCCTGCAGCCTCTCCGGCTGCAAAACAAAGGGGAGGGGAGGAGACACAGGTTTGTAACAAGAAAATTTAAAAAACTACATTCTGCAATAACCTGGATAGAGTAAAGGATGAAACCCCAACTTATTAGCACAGCACACTCAAATGAGTGACTTACTGGTATTTCCCTGGAAATCTGTCCTCTGAATTTCCTGAAATTCCCCAAACATTCCATCACTGCAAACAGCTGTGAGACTTCTCAGAAATGATGCTCTTACGTGCTGTTTTATTTCTTTAGCACAAATCTAATGGAAGTATTACACAAGGCTCTGCAGACAAGATCAGACTCAACCAAAAATATATTTTGTATTGTCTTTAGCAGATTCACACACTGTAGAGATATTTAAGTATGGGATTTTTTTGGTCAGTTGAATCATGATCAGAAGTGTATCTGGCTATTCCAGTCCCACTGTTTCACAGATCCTCAGTTTTGAGCAGTGTGTCCACCTCCTGCTTCTGCCAAAACCAGCAGATGAGTGCTGCACTAACTCCTTTTGCTTAGTTTTTGCACCTGCTTTGTCAGTCTATGTTCAGTGCTGAATATGGTTCCCGAAATTATTAATACATTGATCTACTTCACTCTTAGATCCATTTTTGCTAAGAGCTCTCAAAGAAAACATCCACCTTTCTGTACTTTTTAAAATCAAGCTCATATTTTACCAAAATGGTGCAGATTCTTCTCTGACTACATGCACATAATGGAAAAATACATATGTAATTTGAAACTTCCTCTCAGAGAACGTGAGAATGCAGTAAAGCCTCTTCCTTCTGGCATAAGAGGGTGATAGTTGGAGTTTTCTCCAGAGTCACACCTCAGTCAGTTCCAAAGCCATGTGGACAAAGTACACAACTGCTGGGCAACAATGGAGATGCCCAAACCCCAAGATTTTCATAAAATATAAATGTAAAGACAGGTGGGTAGATGAGAAAAAGCAGGGAACAGAGAGAGCACTTGTTATACAAATATAATTAAAATCTAGAAATTTTTTCAAGTTAAACACTGATGTTTTTACACACCTCCATGTGGTACAAAGGGATGTTTGGCAGGTAATAATTCTGTATGTTTGTGTATGTATAGAAGTGTGCACAGGGAGCTACTGCAAGAGAAGATCCTTCAAGCCCTACCAAAACAAAATCCCCCTCATGGCTTGGTCTGCGATGCCAGAGAGCAAAGCCAAACCTCAGTCTGTAAAAACAATAAATTGAAGAAAACTGAAGGCAGACAGCACTTGGGTCTCATCCCTTCTCCTGGAAGAGACAGGGAAAGGCAGGAGTGTGGATGAGCTGGAGCTGTGGATTTGGTTTTGCTCATTAGCAACAGCCCCCAAATGTGAGAACTTAAACCCCAGCTTGATTTCAAGCGTGTCACCAAGACGAAATGACACAAAGACAATGCAGGTCTCATGCCGAACAGAGGCAGCATTAAAGCTTTTTTCCCCTTTAAGTCTAAGCCCACACAGTTTTAATCCTACAGCCAGAGCTGGGAACAACTGCACCAGTTAATTGTGTGCTGAACAAGGTGTGTGAGGATAAAAGAGCTGTTATTTCCATTAGCTGGGGCTTGCACATCATGCAGAGAGCTCATCTGGAGAGAAGTTCCAAAGTGTTCCTCATCCACAGGAACACAGAACACCCTGGAAACAGTCCCAGATTAATTCCTTGCCCACACCAGCCACTCCCAGGATTTCTCCCATTGCTGCAGCCACGCTGGGATCTGGGAGCAGCCACACCAGGAGCTGGTGAGGCAGCACTGTGCCTACAGAGTGACCCCAGCAAATGCTGGAGTGGGAAGAGAACCACACTTCCTAAGGAAAACAAACCAAAAACACTGGGCTTTTCTGGGAGACACACGTGTACAACCCCCAAATGCAAAACCTGACTGGATTCTGCAGTGTAGACACAGTCCCTTCTCTTCTGGAGTGTTATAAATATTCCAAGTGCTTGGCTTTTCCTGCAACAGTTCTTCCCCCCTACACACAATCTGATACAACACTGGAATATTCCTGGAATGCAGGAAGAGCTGAACCATGAACAGCAGCAGAACAGCAATAGTTGGTTCTTGTTTGATCACCAAAATTGGGATAACTCAACCCTAATGAACTCAGAGCTGTGAAGTCTGTACTTAAATCTGTACTTACAGACATGTAGGAGCGTGTGCCAACAAAGGAGTTTGCCATAGAATCTATCAGCTGTCCACTGACACCAAAGTCACAAAGCTTGATTTCACCTCTAGAGTTTACCAAAATGTTGGATGGTTTAACATCTGGAAAAAAACGAATGGATGATTTAAGACATAAAACAGGAAATCTGACACTGCAAGGTGAGAATTCTCATGTGTCTCCCTTCACTTCCCTTCTATGACACAATTCTGTCCCTTCTCTGGGAATAATCAGAGATTTGGGTCCCTCCCAGGCCCATTTCACAGACTCTCCATTTAAAAGCAGATAAATAAAAAGAAATATTTGAAATTACACATGCAAAAATGGTTGTCAGCTTTTTGATTTCACCCTGTTTCCTGGCTTTTAAATATTAGATTTGAGCATCCACATCCTCCTTGCAGATAAATGATCTCCTGTGAGATAAGTAAGTGTACAACAGCATAATTTCTCTTGAATTATGACCCTTTGCCTAGAAACGATCAATAAAGAGGCCCTACATATTTATTTTACAAAGGTCAATGAATTACAGCAGCCACGTTATCATTCCTTCATATCTACACAGGCATAAATCATCCTATGGCCAAACACTTCCTGCAGTGGGTTCTTGTTTTCTGGGTTTGGTTGGGGTTTTTCGGGGTGGTGGTCTTGGGTTTGTTTGTTGGTTTACATTTGGGTTGGTTATTTTTAAAAAAAAGCTCTGAAAAAATAATTTTCCTATTATTGAAAAAGTGTATTTAAAACACTTTGAGGTTGTTTTTCCTGTGAGAGAACCCCCTCATGATTTTGAATTCATCACTTTTCCTAAATGGAAATTTAATAAGGGTCACTGGTAGCTTAGCAACTAATAACAGCTCTTTGTGAATGCAAAGGTACAGGGAACAAGTGTTTAGTGTTTCTTTTATAGCTGTAAGGAGGTTTTTCACTGTATCTCACTGCTTAGCTGGCCATTACCAACACATTATCAAAATAAGCAACCAACAGCCCACACTGGCAGAGTAATGCTGCAGAAAAAAGGGAACTGGAAATTTGTTTTGAAGAAAAGAGAATCATAATTTCACTTCAGAGCAGACCCAGAAGTCTATAGGCTGTCACATACTTTCATTTGCTTTTCACTTTTAAGCACAGATATATTCCAGGGGCTGCCCTTTGGCTGGGATGCCCACGGGATGTCCCTGGGAAGAGGACACTGATGTGACTTCTCCCCACTGGACAAAGATCTCCATGCAGGAGGTTTATGCCTCACTGAACAAGATCCATGGGGAGGGCAAAATAAAACAAAACTGTATTTCAGCTGTTCCTCCTCCAGCTCCCTTCTGAGGAATAACAAAGTTTGGATAATTATCTACTTTTGGAAATTGTGGCTCCATTTTCTTGTCCCTGAAATCCCCTTTCAGGCAACTGAAACTGTCCAGGCACACTGGGAGCAGTGTCCTGTGCTGAGCTGTGTAAGGAAAATCCAGGCAGGTATTTTGTGTGTGCTGCTTTCAATTCCCCACCCCTTGGAGAGGATCTGGCCTGCCAGGCACACAGCTGGACATTCTGCAAGCTCTGCCTCCTCTGGGCAAGTCTTGTCTGCTGAGAGAGCTCACCACAGGGACACTTCACTATGGAAAGGAAGAATCCAGTCTGGGAGCTTGACCTACCAGTTTAAAATGCCAGCAGGAGCTAAAAAACAAACAAACCTAAACCCAAAGCAGCTGGAGCAGGGAAGCAGGGAGCAGAGATTAGAGATTCCCAGCTGCACAGGAATCTGTACCCAAAGCTCTGTGCAAAAGCAAGGTGGAAAAAAAAGTGTTTGCAAAATAACCTGGAAGCACAGCAGAGCCTGAACAAATCACAGATACCCAGATTTGTGCTGCTCATCAATGCACAGCTACAAATTCAACTCAGAACAAAGATGTAAATCCTCACTTTAATCTCTAGAGTTCATTGATACTTCATAATTAAATGGCAAAGAAAAAATCATTACCATTCCACTGTCAGTGCCCCAAACAAAATTTTCTTTATGAGCATCTTTAAGTTTTAGAATCCCCCTGGTCTTTCAAAGGCTTCATTTTTCCCTTCAGTGTCTTTGCAGGTGGCAATGCCACACTGCACCTCTCAGACCAGCATAGCAACCACGTCTCCTCACTGGATTTCTGCACAAAGCTTCTCTTCCCTGGAGTATTTTCATTTTCCCCACAAGGCACCCCATGTGATCAGCGTGATGTTTGGAAGGCTGCTGCCTTTCCACCCCTCTAAATGTAGCACCTCTTCTATTTTCACTCCAGAGCCTCTGAGCACTTGAGCAGTTTCTCTGGAAACCAGAGATTTGTATTGCCAGAAGAACAGGAATGCCAAGGCATCCTGCAAATTGTATGCTGGAACTTGCAAGGAACAGACAAAAGGAACACAAAGTGTGTTATGTAAGTATTTCAGTTTTAAAGAAAGTGGAAGGTATTTTATATACCACCCCAGACAAGCCAGAAAGAGAATTCCAGAGAAGTCCTTTGCCAGGGGGATGGATGTATGACACTGCAAAGGGAGCTGGCAATACAGAGAAGTTTCCAGAATGCCTGATAATCTCTGTAAGAGGTTTCCCTCCTCTGCTCTGCCCCACAAGTTCATTCTGAAAGGTGGCCCTGGATGGCATCATAACACCTTCAGACCAGAATTCACTCTGCACCAGTTACTGAGCAGTCAGACACATTATTGGGAACTTCCAATCAATTCCCATTTCCCCACGCAGGATCTCACGAGAAGCCTCTGGAACCGACCAGTGACACTTCCCTGCTGGGTGGTACCTCCTGCCCTGGGGCTGCTGTCTCAGCTGGGGTTCAAAACCTTACAAAGCAGCTTCTCTGCAAGGAGAGACTTTCCAGAGAGGATTCAACTCCAGACTGGACCAGAGATACCTTTATTTAACAGAAGATATTACTAAAATATCCAGCACAGTCGTGCTTCTTGCCCCTTCCTTTCCTGTGCCTGCCTTGTATCCCCAGTTTATCTTCCAGAGGTTTCATGATTTCATTCCTGTCTGTTCAGAGAGGACCAGAACACAGCTCCAGAAGAGCACTAAAAGGACTGCATTTTCCTCTATAAAAGGACTGTATTTTCCATTCCTGCTCTAATAAGCCCCAATAACTTCTTCCTTGAGCTGTCTGGAATGACAAGTGAACTCTTTCCCTCAGACGTAGTCCAGGACACACCTGTGCACGGAAGCAGTTCAAGCTCAGTATTCCAAACTTGCTGATATTGCCCCACAAGTAATAAAACACAGCAGTGGAATAAATTCCTTCCTGCAAATGAGTTTTCATACGCCTTGCTGTCTTTAGATTTAAAAACAGATTTTTTTGGCCTTTGTTGCTACGTTCTCATGTTTAATAGGGATGTCTCTTCATTTTTAAGTCACCCACTCTCCCCACAACACAACTCCAATAAATCCTACTGAAAACAAGCCCACCAAGTGAACACATCTTCCCCAGGGATGGGTGAGTGAGAACAAACAGCCCATGTGAGATGTTGTTCACACCTTGTCAGTGCAGTGCTGTAGCAAACTACAGGGGCTAGAGAACGCAAAGCACAGAAACCTCCAATTATCAGAGCTGTGTATAAAATAATGCTGACACAGTTACAGGAAGAGAAAAGTGCTTTTACCAGCACTGTTTATTTCAGCTGGGATTCAAGGAAGAGGCAGTTTGGAAAAACTGCCAGAAGCAGCTTCACCTGCTCTCCAGCCTTCATAGGGGTGTCCAAAGAATGCACCAAGTCTGTGGCACAGACAGACTCATGGACAGCATCGAGGACAGAAGCTGCAAGTCTGGCTCTGGATGTCCAGAGATGGGAAAACCAGTCCCTGTTCTGACTGGTTTTCCTTTTAGCTGCCAGCATTGGCCATGATCAACTCCCAGAATGTCACTTGGGCTCCCTCTTTATCAGACATCACAGATGTGATGTGATCACAGAGCAGCTTCTGCAAGAAGTGCACAAGGTCATGAATTTCTGCTGCTGTCAGAGCACACAGGATGGAAACTGAGCTGAAAAATAAAAACCACAATGTGGACATGGAATTTTACACTGCAGAGCAATCCAGTAAAATTGGAACCAGTGGGGAAAAGGAACTCTTCTTGGTCCATGAACCTGAAGTGTAATCTCTGATGTAGCAAATACTGTGAGGTTAAGCTGCACGTAAACAAGATCAGGAGGGCATCATCTTGGATTTATCAGATTTACAGATTGTAAAACTGAAAATAAATAAATAAAAACTGCTGTCTCAGCTGAGCAAGAACAACCTAAAAAAAACCCACCAAGCAACCAACATAGTAACAACCCACTGCTGTGGCTGACTTGAGAACAACAAGATGCAGCAGTAACTCTTCCAGGATGCCCTAAAATAAGGTGATCTCTTTCCCTGGAGTCCTTATGCTCTGAACAGAGACAAATGACTTTGCAACTATCACCAGAAACATTTAGAGTCTCCCTCCAGCCTCCCTGCTCCACAAGAGAGCTATATTTGTTTAAAAAAACCACAAACCAAAAATGTGTGATAAACACAACTTCATGTGTAAGGTGATCCTACAACAGCTTGTGCAAGCTGGGATTGCCAATTCCTCTTTTTGGTCTGGGCAACAAATGCAAACTCAGACACATGTTAATGTCTGCTGCAGATATTTTATAACCTGAAGATTCTCCTATGGCCCAAAGCTCCCCCCTAGCAGCTGCTGTGGGTTGCACACAGGGTACCACCACTGCTCCAACAGCCACACAGGAACACGGACTGCTCCAGCTCCTCCTTCCCGTCACACCCACAGCAGCAATAATGGATTTATTACTGTACCAAGGGTCCTTTTTCTTTAATGGAACATGCAACAGATTAATGGAAGAGCTGGATTTTAAAAAGGGCAACTAAAAGCAGAAAATAATCCAATACATTTTATTCTAAAGTAACTAAAGACCCAGGAGAAGCAACACTCCCATTTTACACAGCTTCACCGTGGTTTTTTAATCGTTTTAAAATATAAAAAGGATGCAGTTCTGCATGACAGCTCTCAATAAACAGCGTGAATGTAAGACAGATGGGAAAAATAGTGACTTTCTTCTAGAAGTTTTAATGGCAATGACTGTTGAACAGTCAAATGAAATTTAGGTCAGAGGTTTTAATTGCAATCAGTCTCAAATACAGACAAGTTCTGTGTGCACACATAATGCAAGAACAGCAGGTTCAAGCATGGATTATAAACCCAGATAAGCTGCAGGAAGACAGAAGTTGAAGACATCTGATAGTCATGGTAAGAGATTTGGATTTAAAACAGAAAGTTTGCCTTACACTGCTCAAGAAAAACCCTTTGAACCAAAGGCATATGGAACCATGAAGAACCAATCATAGAAAAAAAGAGGTATTTTAATGTGAATAAAAATTATATTCAAGAAAAGTAAGAATACAAACTTTTATCTCACCTCTATGCATTATTTTATGCTTTTCTCTCAGATACGTGAGTCCTTTTATTACCTACAGACAAATGAAAAATAAGTTAATTTAGGAATCAAAAGAGGGAGTTGAATGCTTTGTCTGTACAAGAATTCCAACTGGATGCAGCTTAACAGGAATCCCAAAATGTAATCACTGCCAATCAACACTGAGTTTTAATTTGTACCTCCAGCTCAGAAAAACAAAGTCACCCAAGCCCTTCCTGGAAGTTCTGCATACAGAGCTTGTTGCAGAATGGAGATGAAAAGGTAATATTGAAAAACAAAAAGTGTTAATTCAGCTTTTATCCAGAAGCATCAACTGATCCAAAAGCAGCAACTCCAAGCACACACACCACAATGTGTTACTCATTCCAGTGCCCACAGCTACCACGTACAAAGATGCTTTAGAAGAGAAAGCAACACACTGCAAAATGTGGGAATAGTCCCTTCTCCCTCAGCCCTGCATGTGGCACTGCCCAGCCGAGCCCCAGAGGTGCCCGTTCCCAAGGACCCACTCACCGCAATGCTAACTTTGCCCAGGATCTGCTCTGGAATTCTCCCAGCCTTTTTCAGCACTTGATCCAAGGAGCCGCCATCCTAATAAGAAATATGTGAATAGTCAAGCTTGAATCAAATGGCTCTAAAATATTTTAAACAGGGCTGTAAACTCAAGACTAAATTTGTTTAAAAAAAAAAACAAACAAAAAAAAACCCAACCCAACCCCACGTTGCTCTTCATGTTTGCTTTGACGTTGTGGTGCAAATCTGAACCAAATAAATCGCTCCTCAGGACAAATCAGTCAGGTTTATGTTTATTTTAAACAAACATTTGGCCACTAACAACATCCACTCAAATAAACACTGCACACAATGCTCTTCCAGAGCAGCATTTCCATGGTTTGGATCTCCTTAAGGAAGCACTGTCCACAAACAGTGACAAGCAAGCAGGAAGGATTTCACAGGTTTCTGTAATTTTCAGTCCAATGCTTTTTTTTTTTTGTCACCATGGATGTCAGCCATCCATGATCCTCCAAATCCTCCTCCTCCAAAGACAGAAAGAAAAGATTTTATTGATCCTGATTATGGGGCTGAAAACTCATCATACTGGAAAAGACAGAGTTTTCTGCTTGAAAATCCCAGAATGATGGGGTTGGAAGGGATCTTTAAGCTCAGCTCCTTCCATCCCCTGCCATGGGCAGGGACACCTTCCACTATCCCAGGGTGCTCCAAGCCCCGTCCAACCTGGCCTTGGACACTGCCAGGGGATCCAGGGGCAGCCACAGCTTCTCTGGGAACCTTTGCCCATGGCACCCCATGATCATAAGAGAACCCAGATCCCTGTTCTACTCCTCTCTCAGAGCAGATCCTACACAGGAGAAGGTGCCTCTGTCAGTTCTGCAGGTCCAGGGTGACTCTTCCAAGGATGGAAGGTTGGTTTGGCACAGAAAGAACCAAAATAGGGAGAAATGTTTTTAAGGTTCCCTGGTAAGCCATGGCCTTGTTTATTAGATTAAATAAACTGCCTGCATGCACACACACCCCCAGCAAAGGCAAATATATCCCACTGTTGCTAAGAGCTTTTCAAAAGGAAAACTGGGAAAAATGCTGTTTATTTTTAGCAACTGATTCAACAATAGACTTGTGCATAAGGTCTAGATTCTCTGGAGCAGAGAATATACAACCAAAGAAGAAACTGAAAAGTTATTTTTCAAATTTAAAACCATATCCTGTTGTCTGGATCAGCACTGGATAACTCCCAGTCCTTGACATAAGAAGCCAGCTGGAGTAATTAATTGCCTTCTGCCTTAACCTCCCCTTTGGAAGTTTTCATCAACTTTTACAGATGGTGAAACAAAAAACCTGGAACCTGGAAAGGTTTATTATTTGAGGACTAAAATCTACAACTCTTATGAGAAGGGAAGTATATAAATACTTATTTGATCATGTATTTTTGTAAAAAACACGCCCACATACTCCACACTTGATTAAAAATACACCAGCAGAAAAGAAGTATCTCTAGAAATCTCTTGTAAAACCAGTCTGAATTTCTGGACAGCTGTCTCTGCTGAGACACTGGTAAATTAACCACAGTTTTGTACAGAAAAAAACACTTTTTTTCCCTTCCCTGAGGACCAGCTCTGATCCTAGACAAGGCTGAACACAATTTAGCTGCCTCGTGTTGGCTGCAGCCTTCAGTGTCTTGCAGGAGCTGCCTCCAGTCTTTTTGCCTGTTAAATACCTGCTGCTAAGCAAAGGTAGGCATTGATCTTGAATTTAGGTACCTAAAAATATCAAACACTCAAGTTCCATTCCTGTTCCACCTCCAACTTTTTGTTCATAATCCTACTTAGGTTTTGTAACCCACTGCTAAAAATAAGATTTCTGAGTGGTAACAACTGAAAAAAAAAGACCACAATGGAGATTTTCATCTAATCTTCTATCCAAAAGGAGACCAAAAACTTCTACCAAGGATCTACATTAATCTTAATGCTAAATTAAGATTACAATTTAAATAATCCACCTCTCTTTCAGTTTCATAATTTATTGATCAGTTGTTCTATGTGTAAAACATTGTATCCAGTCTGGCTTGGACCAGATTCAGCACCGAGCCACCAGATTTCGTCCTGCCACCTCTTGAATTGAAAATGTTTGCTGTCAGACATAATATTCCTGTCAGATCTATTATTCCCTGCCTAGGAGCCTCAAAACCCTGACTGCTGCTGGTGATTTTCTCACTGACAAATAAATTGAGACTCCTCAGGCCTTTTATTTCTCCATGTGATCTCTTGGATCACCATCTCTCTCTGGAATGTGATAACACTCAGGCTCCTTTATCAACTGCAGCTGTGCACACCTGTGACATTTAATGTAATCTCAAACAATGCCCAGACAGTGCTTTTTAACACCTACTTTCCTATTTTTCACTCTTCCCTTCAATTTTGAGAGCTTAACTTTCCAATTCCCAGCAGGAATTTGTGTTTTGGGGGATGCACACCTTCCCTTCGGCTCTTGCATGCCTGAAACCCGGATCATGAGCGCTCGTTCCTAAGCAACCATCGATTCCTTCTAAAAATTCTGAGGGACCAGAGAAGCATTAAAACAATCACATGCACTTTCCAGAAAAAATAACAGCTTCTCTCCAAAGAAACAGTTATTTTCAGGGAAAAAATAAAGAGGTCTTCAGCTGTATTGTGTTTCATACTGTTAAAAACCTCTACCAAGTGAGGCAACAAATTTGACTGTCCTTTAATTACAGAAAATTTACTTTTCATGTTTTGAGTCCATATGGCTGGAGAAAGGCAAACAGATGTCGAGAAGAATGTGTACTTTGTATTAAAATGAAACACAGTTAAAAATATTTTTTGGCATTAAAAAAGTTGTGTAAGATCCCTCTGGGCTTGTTCACTATTCTTCAGGTTTGCATTTTCTGTAAAACTTGAAAAAGGGACAAAATATGGATTCATATAAATAAGTAAAAAATAGAATCTGCACAGCTGCAGTATCAGAGTGATCTGATCCATTCTGCAGAAAAAACAAAGCTGAACCCCAATCAGAACAAGTGTTTAAGTAGCAGGATTGGGTAAATATTTTGAAATACAACAAAAGGATAAAAGAGAAGCAATTGGGAGGCCACATTTGTACAGGGCAGACACTGGAGAAGGGGATAAAACAGCTCCTATCACTCCCAACCTCGGATCTGCAGAGTAAATTCAAAGCACATCTTTAGTCGAGCAGTGAACTTTGCTAACTGCAGCGCTGGTGGCACTGAGGGTTTGCAGGAGCGCTCAGTGAACACGGCCCAGTGCAAAACCCTTTCCTGAGCACTCACCATGTGCTCCATGCAGATGGAGATCTCCCCGTCGCTGTAGAAGGCCCCGTAGAAGCCCACGATGTAGGGGGAGTTGCACTCGTGCAGCACCTGCAGCTCCCGGATGATCTGGTTGCGGATGGCTGGCTTGATCTCCAGGTGGATTAACTGCAAAAAAGCCACTCTTCAGGATTTCTTTGTGCCATTCAGAGAGGTTTTCAATACCTAGCAGGCCCTGAGCCTGCTCTGATCTCAGACCTGACTCTGCTTTGAGCATCTCATGATCACCAGAGGCCCCTTCTAACCCAAATTATTCTACAATTTAACTGTAAAATAATCCATCCTTGTTTTCTTAGTGGCCAAGGCAAAACACTACAACACAGCACCCGTGAAAAGGCAGGAATTCCATCCTCTTTTCACAAAATACTTCTCCAGCAGAAACTTTTTGTTCCAGCACATTTCCTTAGGGAAATGTGTCAAAGACACACTGACTCAGAGGCAGCTGCTGAAAAATATCTGTACAGGTGTTTGTAAAGCATTAATGGAAGGAATGAGCTGAACCTCCAATTAAAAACTCCCCAGTACTTTTTCCCCACTAGACTGTTTATCCCATACAATACAAGTGTATTTCTCATGTGAAAGGCAAGATTATGGAAAGAGAATTATGGAAATGAAATTTTGGTTAATAAATGAAAGAAAAATTGCAATTCAGCAAACATCTCAGTTACATCAAACATTAATGAATTGGGCAAAATTTCCTGTTAAACCCACAGTAGGTGAAAAAAAAAATCAATTAAATTGATTTAGTTCAAGAAAACCTCAGTGATTTGTGTATTTTGTAATTCTCACACCTCAGAATTGGGCATTTTCCTTTGCTTCTCCCCAAACTGCCAGTGTCCTGAGCAAAGTTTATTCTTAGTCAGCCCATGCACATCTTCCTTTAGTTTTGCTGAAGATGACGCTGTCCCCTTCTTAAAAAGAAATACCTGAAGTCTCCAACGTCTCAATCAAAAAAAAGGGAAGCTCCCAGTGTAGTAAAACCACGGAACCTGGGATGAGTGTTCTGTTCCCAGGGATACTGAGAGGAAGTGAAAGCTTCTCATGTAAACCAAATGAGAATTAAAACATCAAGCTATTTTAGTCCAAAAAACAAAAAAAAAATCTCAGTTCTCTTGCAAACTAGGTCACAACTGTTCCAGGTTGTAAAGCATGAAAAATACTCTCACAGAAGGACAATCCCTTCCTGCACAGAAACTGCACCCCAGGATGGAACTACAGAACAGGAGATGTCACTGAACTCCAATGCATTCCCTCATTCCCATTTCTTTGAGTTCTTTTCTTCTCCAGTCTCATCCAGAGGCCCTTTTCTGGTCTGTGCCTGTGTGAAGGAAGCTCGTAAGACAGGTTTTCCTTTTCCATTCATCTAAACTTATTGCCCAGAATACAGAATACTGCCACTTTTCCCTAACTTCCAGTAACTTCTTTTCGGCCTCCTACTCCTCAGTGAGAGGGAAAAGGGAGGAACAAGTGCCGATCCTTTCGTTACCAACGTGTGTGACACTACTGCTGAGAAACTGGGAAGCAGATGTAGGATAAGGAAATGCAGCCTTTCCTACTTTTGGAAACTTTCTCTGAAAGTTTGCATTAAATAGTAATTTTTGTACGTCAACACCAATTATTTCTCTAAATAAAGTCACTGTATTTCAGAGACAACGTCCTTAATAAACACAATCCCCAAGCTGCTCTTTTTGAGCCCCTCACCTTTCTTGCCATTATGAGGCCAGAGGGTTTGTGAGACACTTTGAAGACCACACCACCGTTCCCTGCTCCCAGCTCACTGATCTTCTCAAAGTCATCATCCTTCAGCTCTCCAACTTTCTGTTTCTGGGTGAGGAATGCTTCCAGGCGCTTTCGCTGCTGCTCATCCAGCTCCAGCTCTTCCAGCTTCTTCTGAAGTGCTTCCAAATTTGTCCTGCACAAGAAAGAAGTGCAGGATTGAGCAGTGCTGTGAGAGGAAGGGTGAGGGAACAGAGGTCAGAGTTAAATCACTCCATTTTTGCACTTGCACACATTATTTAGAAGGACCCAACTTGCACAGTCACCCCCATGAGATGTGTCATTGCAACTCTGATTTAAGTAAACCGTGTTTTATTCCAGATAAAACAATGACAAACACATGATACCCAGCTTCCCCGTCCATGAGGTCCTACCCAAATCCACGCATGTTGAGTTTCACCACCTCCAGGAGTGGCTTAATGACTCTGCATTTCTGGTCAGAGAGAGCTCCTGAATCCCAACACAGCACTTCACGCTATTTTTAGTTGTCTGTTTTCAAGGTTGTGTTGCAATTTCCTACAGAGTTTGCCTAAATATTTTATTGACTGATTTTCACATAACTATATAACCAATAATTCAAGGTATCAGTAAAAAGTCACCAAGCCCAGCCAAACACACATTCAAAACACAGTCACTGGAAATGTGAAAGTCTTTGGCCCAAAGGTTTTAAGCTTATTTTTAATTTTGTTTAAGGACACATCTGCTGGAAACCTTTTCTTAACATCTTTAAGCAACAAAAAATAGATAACCAAAACTTTATACAGTAGTTAAGTTTGAAACTACAGACACAAGTTCAGTTTTCCAGGAACATTTTAATAACTTCAGTTCCTATGGAAATGCTTCATTCCAATATGACAACTTAAAAGCTCCTTTAAAATTTCCTGCTTCCAACTGCAGCAATAAGTTGCTGCAAGAGTAAATATTTAACAGTAAATACCTGTTTCGCTTCACCAAATTTAATGCAATGTTCCCAGGGAATAGTGTTGCTGGGATGAAGAATTTGAGGAAGAGAATCTATTTCTTCAGAAGTATGAAGAATGGAACTACTTTCCATTAAAAAAATGAATTACATTTCACCAATACTCAAAACTATTTCTATTCATCACTTTGTAAAATGTTCACTTTGAAAATATGTTGTACAAAGGGACATCCTCACACCCAGTGAGGAGCTGGTCAGCTGAGAGGACGCGAGGCTGATTCTCCAAGAAGCAATGACAAACAAGCCACAGACTCAGCTGAAAGACAGAGTGATGGAATAAAAACCCTCAACTCACTCATTAGAGAGCCTGCACTCCCAGGCAGGGAAACAACCTTGGCTGGACTGTATGCGAGGTTTTATAAAAACCAAATATTCCCAGCTCTTCCTTACTCCACAATCCCGGGGAAGGTTTAATTGCCACCGCTCCTACTCCATCTCTGGGTGTAAATCCAAGGGACAGGATGTCCCTGCCACACTCACTCAGGAAGTGATTGAGCAAAACAGAGGAAACAGAACGAGACCTTTGATGGAAAGTTCTGCTCAGTGGGTTAATGTGACATTTATCACTCCAAGCATAAGATGACCAGGGCACACTGGTGAACAAGTTCCACAAAACTCTTGCCCTGGGCAAATGCAGTTTGGCAAAGCTGCTCCAACCCTCAGCAGTCTGACAGAGGAAATTCTGATGCACTTACAGTGCTGCAGCCATACTACCACAGCTGTCTCTATCTTAGCTTAAAAATGAAGTATCTGCACCTGAATGAAATGATTTTTATACTATCTTTTAAAGAGAAACATTATTTCTGTCCTCATACCATGTTTTATACCTGTATAATCACACACCAATAATCCTGGAGTATCCCCACTGAAGAACCCCCCATGTAGATAAGCATGACTTACAAGAATATCCAAGTTAATCTGTTTTACTGACTCTGTTTTAAAGAAGAATCGTTAAGAAAGAAACACATTTTTTGAAATTCAGAAATGCAAAACTGAATGATTAATCGCTGGATTATTTTCCCCCTCAAATGCGCCTAGTGAAGCAAACAAATCCCAGCCTGAAGTCAAAGTGAGGTGTGTCTTTCCTAGAACACGCCTGAACCAGCTCTTCTTACACTGTGATCACAAGAGGAAAACTGAAGCAAAGTTAAGCACCCCTTACTTTCCTACAAGAAACTCCAGAGCAATGAATGCTGAACACAAACTCCATGTTTTACCCTGGAAAATCACTGTTGTGAGAAGACAGAACTCATGCCTTCATTATAATTTACAAGTTTTGAGAAGAAACTTGCTGTTATTTTAAGGATTACTGAATAAGGCAGGGCTGTCCATTTGGAAAAAAAAAACAAAAAAGAGACACAGAAACAGGATGCTTTCCTTGCTGTGCTTTGAAGAAAACAACTATTCAGTTTTTCTCTCAGGCAGAAGGGGGGTTTTAGCTTTGGAGACAACACAGAGATGCTTGAGCACGTGACTTGGAGCAGACAGAATGCTGGTGTGATGGAACAAACAACTGTTATGCTGATGCTTTAGGAACAAAAAAATTTGCTAGGATAGCATTTATCACATCTATTTAGTCTAATGTTTGTCTGGATAAAGCTTTTTTTATAAGTTGCCTGTTTCAATCTAAATAAACTTGGCATTCACTTAAAACAGGCATTCCTTCCTTTCCTTGAAACTATGAATTATTGCTGGGATCCCTGCTTGAATACAAGTCAAGAGATTCCAAAGGCTCTCACAGATTAGAAAGTATTGATCTCATGAATTTCAGCACCTCAGGTTTCTCCACTGAGTGTGGCCACCAGTAAAATCACCAGAATGTTCTAAACTCTAATGGTAAAACCTTCATTACTTGCAGTGGCAAGCAATGAAGTTCTTAGGACCAGTTCTCTAACTGTAAAGTGAATTAATCTGAAAGATATGAACCCAATAAATGCATTGTCAGAATCACTATTCAGAATGTAACTACCAACATCTCCAGTTAGTTTTATGGTAAGAACAGAACTATAATTAGTTTTATGGTACCTGAATATCAGGCATCGAAAAAGAATTAATTTATTTCATTCTGGTCCTTTGCTTGAAGGATCAGACATTAATCAATTAAAAATGCAAATAGGTAAATAGAATATTTTTGTCATCAAAACTGGTGGTAGTAAACTAACTACTCTGAGTATTTCTAGGAGGCAGGACTTTGGTAGTTTCAGTTTTTAACTCAGATTACTGTAAGAACACTCCCCTGACTGCTAACTGGGACTGTCACCCGGACCCTCCCCAGATAAAAGCATCACAGCAAGTTGCAAAGCACAGAGAAACAGGTGGAAAAGTAAATCATTACACAAGAAGTTTTACAAATTGAATGAAACCAGCACACACAGAACACAGAAGAGGGAACCCTTTAGACAGTTCATCACCAGGCACCATGAAAATGTTAAGTAACTTTGGCAGCTAAAACAGCAACGTGCTACTGTGCAACTGTCTGCCTCCAGGAGCACTAGTAGTTTCTTAATCTTATATAAAAGTTTTATTCAGAGACAAAGATTCCTATTAAAATTCATCACCATTACCTGCTGCAGTCTTGGAGTTGTGTTTTTCACTGTCAAGGCACTACGCCTTTGCCAGGGATCCATCAAAGCAGGAAATCATCGAATCAGCTCAGGGCTCCACAGAGCCAAGCACTACTCTAAAGCAATAGGTTATCATTTCATTTAGTGCTAGCAGTTTGAAAGCCAAGCACATACTAAACTGCACCAGGGATGGGATCCAGCTTCCACAGGGCCATCCTTGGGATGAAGCCACAGGGAGGTCAGTGCTGCTTCCTCCATTTGTTAAAGTAACAGCGTAATCCCACAGAACACCATCAGTGAACACCTTCCCACTCAGCTGGCAGGAAGGATAAATACCCTGCACAGCCAGCAGACAACACCTCTGCACACAGTGCAGTGTCTTCACAATTATTTCAAGTTCTCTCTCTTCCTGGCTAAATGGAAAGTTAAAAAAATACATGTTCAGGGCAAGTTTTTGGGAAAGCTGGTTGTTTCTTTCTCTCTTCCAAGGGCAGCACGAGGTACCAAGTGCCCTAGAGGAGGAATTCTCTCCACCCACATTTGATCAGAGAGGATCTTTCCTATTAACTCACATTATTTCTTCCTTTCTGTGCTCAAGGAAGTGTTCTGACAGCGCAGCATCCCCCTGGCCACATGGCACTTCTGTAACCTCCCAAGTTTGAAAGGATGCAGAGAGAACTCAGAGCACACAGACACAGCCCACCTTCCCCAAACAACGACCCCTGATGGGTGTGGAGAAACCTCACCTCTCTCCCTGTCCATCTGAGATCCTGGGGGAACCCACATCCAGCCCTTCTGCTGCCATGTTGAGCAGGTGAGAAAGGTTTTCCAAGGAGAATCACACCATGGGAATGTGGGAGCTTTTCAGACTCAGGGACACCTCACCCTCGGCAAGCTCACATGGGATCTTTAGCTTCTCACCTCCCCCCAGTCCCTCACCTTCTGACAATGGCCAAAAGTGGGTGCTTGGGTAAAAGAATCCTGGGCGGACACAACAACCCCAAATAAATGCACAGCAACACCTCGAGTCACTGCTGCCCTGAACATCCTGTTCTCTGCTTCCCAGACATGCACCTGGTCTTATCCACAAACCCCTGAACAGACAAGGTGTGTCACAAACACCATCCCAGGTCACTTTTTGAGCCCATCACACTGTTCCTTAGAGGGCTGGTTGTAGATTTTTTTCAGATTTTCTTTTTAAACATCCAACGCCCCATGATTTATAACCACTGCAAACGTGTGCACATCACACACAGCTGGGCACTGCAGGGACAGAGCAGTGAGTTAGGGACAATGAGCAAACCTGTATTTGCTACGTGCAGGTTGGGCAGGGAGGAGTAACAGATTGTGCAGAGTGAGAGCACTCAGCACACAAAGATGGACAGAAGGCAAGAGGAGATTCTCAGTTCCTGGTTTTGGGGACAGCCATCTCAGCACTGAGGAAAGCACTCCTGGAGGACATGCATTAACGTTTTAGAACACGCTCGTTCTCTTGGAAGCAGCAGCAGGAAGAGAAATGCTGCCTTTAGTCTGCTAGCACATAATGGCATAACAAAAACCAGAAAATAAGTCCTTAATTAATACTAGTACTCCAAATCCCTGGGAGCTTTTTTTTTTAATTCATGTTAGTGCTAAGTTAATCATACACTCAACCCTAAAGGCTACAGTGAAGCTGTTACTCAACTCTAAAGTGTACTTCAGAGAGAGAAGAAAAAAACATGGCAGGGGAAAAAGAAAAAAAGTCTGAGAGTCTTTACCAGTAATTTGTCAAATATCTCTTCAAAGGCATTACTATCAGCGCTGCAAGCTGAACAATTAGCATGAGTGAAAGCATCAAGAAGTACTTTCACTTTCAGATCTCCTGTCGCATGAGGATACAAAGCTTGGGGGTTGTTTTCCAGAACAGTGACATTAATGCTTTCCCCAAGCCCACACAACTGTCAATTTAGAGAAGAAAGTAGGCAGTTCACTACGTAATTTCCATGAACAACCTCAATCAGGGAGCTGAAATTAAGTACTGGGAACATGAAGACGTTCTGTGGTTTTGAGAAGACAGACTACTATGTTGTGTGACTCTGCCAAACCCGGGCAACAAGACAAATTCTTATTAAACTTTTCCTTTAACAAAGAGCAGTTCACAGAATAACACATAAGATAAACGTAATTCCTAAAGTCTCCCAGCTTAGAGCACAGGTGTCTGTCTGAGCTAACTCCAGTGCAGTCTCATAAAACTTGGGAGTTAGAGCAACAACTCAAAAAAATCCAAATTCCCTATAAATGCAAAGGAGTCTGTTTTGGAAAAATTCACTTCTTTTCAATCCTTGCAACGTGTTAGAGGATCTCAAAAAATTTCCCTTGTATTTAGGTGGGATTTCTAAGTGAATTTATCATCTGAACATCACAGACTGGTTTCTTAAAGCTCATCTTGTCCCACGCCCTGCCATGGGCAGGGAGACTTCCCACCATCACAGGGTGCTCCAAGCCCCGTCCAACCTTCCAGGACACTTCCAGGGATCCAGGGGCAGCCACAGCTTCTCTGGGCACCCTGTGCCAGGGCCTCCTCACCACCCTCCCAGGGAGGAATTCTTCCCTAATGTCTAACATACCATCCACTTCCACATTGCAGTGACATAGCAGGGCACAGAGTGAAGTTTAATACTGCCACCAAAAAAAAAAAAAAAAATTACCCACTAAGAGGCATTAAAATCTATTTCTCAGTAAAAGGCATGCAAAACAAAACTATTAGAAAAGCATTGCTCTGTCCAAAAGAGTATCCTGCTACCCTAATTTAATGTAAATTCTCATTTTTCTAAGGCTGAAAGGCATGTGTTTTAAAGAAGAAAACAGGCAACACAACTTCAAATCTCCTGTTGAGTCTCCAACCAACAGGACAGCTGAACTTCCAAAACTCCCTCTAGGCTGAGCTGCTGGGGCGGAATCTTTGCTTTAAGCCTCCCTCTCTTTCTCTTTAGCCTCACCACTATCCCATTAAACATTGCATTTTTCTCAGCTAAGCCAAAGCACATCAATGGCCACATGTGAGCTGAACGCAGAGCTCACCAGCCAGAAAAGCCACTGCTGCCAGCAGTGGCACAGAGATTCCAAATTCATGCCCTGGGTGCCTCTTCCCACCAGATTTTTTGCAGCTGTTCCCAGCCATCCCTTGGTGTTCCAGCCCTTTATCCTGAGTGGCAGCAGGAGCTGCCAGCAAGGCTCAGGCACCCCTTTGCCATATTGAGCTCTGTGGCTAAACAATGCCACAGAGGGGGAGTTTGGGTTTTTTTCCGAGTTAAGAGGCTCCCTCAGGACTTACTGCAGAACTGCATTCAAAATTTGCCCTAAATCAACTTTGTAATCTCAAGTTAAGAAATTCCACAGCCAAACCTTCAGCACCAGAAATCCAAGCTCTCCATCTCCCTTTGATATGTCTGTGCACCACTGATTTTTCCCAGCCAACATTACACATCATCAGGATAAAGGAACCACAGGGCAATTAACGCTTCCTTATGGACAGAAAAATGAACTTATTGATTGGATATTTAAAGCACAACACAGAGGATACACAGAACTGTGAATTCTGGTCATCAGCTGACACGTATTTGCCCAGGTCCTGCATTTCCATTCTTTAATGTCTCTGAAGTACAAGTTAAAGATAATGATAAAAACAAAGGATGAACACATGCAATAGTTACAGTAACAGTATCTTCCCAACTCTCTCATGTGGTAGCTACACAGCCTTTGAGGGACACTAGAATAATAAAAAAGATGAAGTTACAGGATCAGTTTACAAGGCCCATGAAAAGGCCAGGATTAGAATTGAGACTCCTCGTGAGCCTGGAGCACAGCAGGACAAACTCCATCCAAGCCCACAGTTACCACACGAGGGACCAGGAAAAGAAACTGCCAGAAACTGTCTGAAAACAGACAAAACCCCCCCATAAGTGGGATTCTGAGAAAGCCAGGGATGGAAGGTTTGCCCATATTTCAAATGGATGGATTGCATAACACTGAACATTTGTCAGCACAGCCATTTAGCAAAAGAAATTAATAACTTTTACTTAATATATGGATAGACTGTACCAATACATACAAAAATATTCACATATCTATATCCAAAGAGAACATTTTTTTCCCGAAATAATGTATTCTGCAATCTGCTGACTCATCTTCCCACCACACTGAAAAAAGTTCTGGAAAAGCACAGAACAATGCTGAGTTGTACAAAACCCTGCAAGAAAGGGAGAAGAGTTGCCAGGAAGTTTCAAGGGTTTGTTTTAAAAACCCGTATGGAGATTTTTAAGAAGATACTTGTTCATCCGAAGAATCCCACACTGCTGGAATATCTCCATCCTGGTGCTCAGGATGCAAAGTAAAATAATCTGCTTTCATCCTTACTGCTTTTGCATCCCCAGGCACGGACAGCACTTGATACTTCCTGCTGCTGGATGCCTGTGGGGAGGCTGGATCCAGATGGAGATCCCGTCCTCAGCTGTCAGCAAGAAGTTCTGCTGGAATTCACTCTCCTCCTGCTCAGACAAGACTCGGGATGACAAAGGCTCCTCGACAGATGTTTGCCAAGAGATGCTGAGCACTGAATGAGCCTTTCCCAGTTGTTCCCTTGCCGTGGGCAGGAAGCCTTGCACTTTTGTTCCAAAGTGTAACCATGATTTTGTCTGAGTAATACTGAGCACGTATCAAAGCACGAATCATCTGATTACTAATTTCTAGCAACACAAGTGTTTAGAAAAAGAAATCCAGTGCTTACACAAAAAAAAATAAATAAAAAAAAAATTAAGAAGTCTTTGGAAGAAAGAACACGATCGCCAAAAATTCAGTTTTGCCAGCTAACATTGCTTCCTCCAAGAGACATTCTGGTGTTTTGGCAGTGGAATTTGCACACTTTACACAGCCCGGTCAACCCCCAGGGCAATGCTGGGAGAACAAATACAGCTGTAAAAAGGGTAACATCGGCAAAAAGGGGGAGGAGCTTTCTTACTGGAAAATTTAGAACTCAGTAATTGAAAGGGAACAAACTACCTAAAGGTAAGATGGAAAGGTTTATCAGACCTCATAGAAAATTCCTTCCTCAGCTCATTTCAGAACATCTCTCCTGTATAAAATGAAATACATAGTCAAAATCCACTTTAAAAACTGGCTGGTTATTCCCTGCCTCATGGAAATTCCCCACAATTTCCATGTTTGTTTTTTTAAGTTAGTGCTAACGCAAAACCCCTTTTTCCAGGTTAACAACAGCAGCACAGTTGTTATACCAATAAATAATTCAACTACGTTTTGAGTTTACCCAGACCCTCTCAATCCCTTCTTTGGCTACGAGATAGCACTGGAAGGTCTCGCAGGTGATTTGTTCCTCTTGAGACAGAGACCTGAGACTGCTCCATTCAAAGACATGCTACTCTGAAACTGTTGTAATTACTGAATTCCAGCATCTCTCAGTAGTCCCTCTCAGGCTCCCAGTGCTCTGTCCCTCGATCCTGCCAAGGCCTGGGCTCCTGCCAGGGGAGGTGATGGTCTCATTCTGCCCCAAGCCACTCATTCCCAAGTAACCCATTTACAAATTAACTAAAAACACCGCACATTTTCAGCAGGATTATTTCCCTGGGTAAGTTGACCCTGTAGCTACCCCAGTGCAGGTGGAGAGAGCTCTGAAAACTCCTCTGGGCTCCTCTGGTGGGTGAGTTCTCAGCCAGAGCAGCAGCACCAGGCAGACACGGGCACAGCCAGGAGAGGAGAGACTTCTGCAGAAGGAGCAGGATCTTGCACAAGCTCTGTTGTGAAATCACACCTCTGTGACTGGCTGCAGGCTCGGTTTAAAGGACAAGAAAAGCAGCTGGATCCATGAGTACAGCTGCACTTCCCTCACCATCCATTCTCCTCACATTTCCTCAGCAACATTTATTTTTACACCCAGTTTTTAACTCCCCTAAACCAATTTAAGCTTTTTGAAAAAGACACATCTTACAAATTAATATTCCTCCATTACCATCATTATGCTTAGATCTGACTGCCAGAACATAACAAGACAGTATGAAATGTCTTAAAATCCTTCCTACATCCATAATTGTCAACAAAAAGCTGCCTACAGCCAGCAGGAGCTGCACAGGTCAGTGTGCCCCTTGCATCAATTTCTGTACTAGTGGTGTGCACTTAGTCATAATTTGTTTCAGCACATGTATCCAGAAATAATAGAAGTCCATGAGGTGCTGCAGGCTCTGACTTTTCATTATTTTATTATAACAGATCACATGTTCTATTAGCGTACTTAAGTAACATTAAAATGGTATTTCTAATTCAGTGAAGGACTATGCCAGGCTCAAGCACACTAAAAGAGAAAGCTATGCATGAATATATTTTAATCTAACATGCACTCTCTCATATCACATGTATTTGGAAGCTTGATTAAGCCTTCATTAGTAGGGGATTAAAAAAAAAAAGTTTCTCTCTTTTTTTTTTAATATTTACAAGCTTGCAGTAATTCTATATGTATATTGAATGCAATTGCAATCCAACCAGATCAGTCATAAAATTCCAGGGTCTAATGTTCCAGAACACCACACACAGGCACAAAGCTCCCCTGAAGTTCAAGGAATTCCAAAGGGAAAAAAAAACCAAATAAAAAATCCCCCCCCAAAGCAAGGCAGAAATGACCCTGCAAGCATTAAAGTGAACAACTCTGTGAAAGTCTTCCTTTCCCTTTATCTAATCTCCCATCCAAGAAAACTGATAAAACAACTTCTCCATGGAGGACAAATCCTCTTGGAACAGGATCCATTGGGAAAGAGCCCACAATGGAAACTAAAAGCCCAAAAACCCAAAGTCCCACAGCCCCATACCTCTGATGGGACACAGCCTGCCCTTCTACTCCTAAAAAACCCAAACTGAAGCTCCCTTCAGGAGAAAGATACTGAAAATCATGAAAATGGCAGGATGCACTCTAGGTGACCAAGTGTTTACTTTGCAAATTGTAATATAAATTGAAATGTAAACAAGTTCTGCATAATCCCCAAACTTTTCTTTGCCAAGCAAATACAGGGAGTTGCTCTCAGGTCTCACCAACCATTCAGAGACTTCCTTAAATGCAATTTAACCAGAATAAACAGCAACAACAAGAAAAGGCTGATTAATTAATACTCAACCTATGACTGGAATTTGCAGTCACCCATTTTTGCAAAATTACTCTCTGGCTTGAACAGTTCTAAGGCACAGATTTACTATAATTAAGGCTTTAAAAAGAGAAAACCCCGAAAAACCACATTGTGCCTGATGACCTGGTTCCACTCACAGTTCACTTTAGATTTTCTTCCTTTTTCTTAAAAAAATACAGTTCCTAAGGTGGTAAAGACCTAGGGACAGCATCTTAAATTCCTCTCAAGGACCCATTTCTCATCAGCACATTCAGAGAAGATGCAAATTCTGTTGTCTACTTTTTTTGCTTAGATTTTTATCTAATTAATCACAAACCTCCTATTGTAGCTGCTACTTCACATCTGAGATTTGCAGAGATCACAGCTCAGGCTTGATTTGGGATTCACCAGTTGTTGCTAAAACACATACACAGTTATATTTTGAAAAGAAAAAAAGATACACTTCAATCCCACCATGTCAAAGCTCATAAAATACATAAAAGTCAGTGGCACTCAATTTTTAAAAATAATTGTTTTCATTTTTGTATTTAATCAAATCCCAGGCACTTTTGGAAGGTCTATGTTTAAACACCAGAGCTGGGAAAGTTGTTTTGATTTACTGAGACAAGGTAAAACGTAATGCTTCAGAGCAGCTAGTTTGACCCTTCTCTCTCACTTTTTTTTTTATTTTAAAGATGCAATTAAAGAACTCCATGAAGTACCTTTCTTCTCATGTGAACAAAAAACTTATCCTAAGACAGAAAGTGGCATTATCTCAAAACCTGCTTTTTTTTATACTTCGTGTTCTGGGGCTGGGTTGGCTTTAGAGAAACAAAGATTGGGTGAAAACTGTCAGATATTCAAAGCAACGGGGACTCAGAAGTTTGAAAGGAACATAAATACATAAATTGAAGATTTGGTCTTGTTTCTTTTGGCTATTAAGACACTAAACTATCCCAGAACATTCAGCCAAAAGAGTTTTCTTTCTATTCATTTTCATTCAGGTTTGGTTGTTTCTTTTTCCCTTTCTCTGCAGAAGCTTTGCACAATTACATCTGTGCAGCTCCAAAGGCAGCAGAATTAAATTAGACCTGCAGCTGGCCAGTGTCATCTTGTTTTCAGTGTGAGGAGCTGAGGCAGCACAGAGCTCAGAGCAGCAGAAAGGTTCGGCCCTCTCCGTGCAACCGCGACTACGCGGGAAGTGTCAAAAACAGAAGTGAAGCTCAGGGCACAGGAAAACCTTTCAAGAAGTTGTCTCTATTGTCCAACTAGACAGAGCCAGGGATTGGGAAGGCCCTTGAGAAAAATTATTTGTACAGGATGTTGTGGTTAAGTAATTGCTACAAGTAACAAAATCTACTGTCGGAGAGAAACATTGTGAAACTTTCATTAAGATATTTGGGATACATGTATTTAAATTTTAAGTGCCCTAACTCCTTTTTATACTACCTTGCCAGGAAAAAAATGGGAGAAAATAGAGAAAAAGAAAGGAAAAAAGAGAAAAGAGTCATGCACATGAGACCCAGGCCTCCTGCATACTCTTAAAGCCCTACACCACATGCTATAAGCTTTCCCTTGCTTCAGTCAATGAGCTCCCATCACCAAATAAGGATGAAAACAGAGGAGAAGACACAAATGTAAAGCAGGACATCCTGAATCATCCAGCCCCTTCTTTCATTTCCTCCCTTTCCCCTTCCTTTGTGCCAGGAAGTCACGGTTTCAGAAGTGCTCATTCCTAAAAGCATTAATAAGTTACAGAACCTTCCCCCTCTGACAGTGAGAAAGTCTCAGAATTCCAGCACACAACTCCCCACGGCCCATGCACATCCGTTTGGTTTTGTGCCAAAATCGCCTTTGGGCCTAAATAACTTCCTTCCTTCTTGATGTTTGGGTCCTTCATGCACTTACAGACAGGAATCTCATCGCCTCGCTCGGAATCTTCCTTTTTGCTTTGCCAAGTCATTTGAGCTCCTTCCGTGCTTTCCTGTCTCTGAAGAGCAGGGAGGCATTTGCAGAAGGACAGGTTTGTGTATGCAACGAGTAACTGGGGTCTCACACAGCCAAAATTCCAGGATAGCAGGCTCAGAGCTTTAGAAAGTGTTAATATGGCAGTGCAGGGATGCACGGCATACTTGGAACGCCTGGCGACGAACAACAGCCTCACAAACACCTTACTGAGGAATTCAGCCAGTGACCAAAGGGGGAAAAAACCCAGAGCAGGAGAGGGGAGAAAAATAAACAACCTACAAATTAAGGAAATGAAAAACAAAACTGTTTTCAATTTAATTCCAAAAACATTTCCAAATTCTGATGCAACTGTTCTTTGCTATTTGAAATCTTTCACAATGAGGGCTTAAAATTAGCAGGATGAGGGGATATTTCCATGATTAATTAATCCTGGCCGTATATAGGACAACTGGTTGCTGAATTTACTTTCACTAAGCTACTTCTTTTAAAAATACTGGACACTTCTAAGCCTGGCAGAAGCTGGGCATAAGGTCTTGTGTGTGACACAGATCAGAAGTCTGGGGGACACGCACACAGACCCCAGCCAAATTAACACACAGAGCAGAAAATGAAGCAAAGCAGTTCATCAGTGCAAAAAAGACTCAGCACTCCCAGAAGTCTCCAAAGGCTTCCAACAAGTACATGAGTACCATACACGTAAAAGCAATTTAAAATTAATGACACTTCTTGAGGGAAGAAATACGATATTGAGTATATTGGGAGCGAGGTGATTTACATGAGGTACTACAAGCAGCAAGTGATTGGTGTATCAGATTTATTCTGTAGAACAAGAATAAAATGCAAAGAGATCCCTGAAGACTAAATCAACATATTCCCAACTGCCTTGAGAAATCGACTGGAAAGTGCTACCCAAGCAAATATAAAAAAGCAGTATTTTCCCCCTGTCAATCCAGAACAAAAGCTGTGTAATATTCACATCATAATGCTTAGATACAATCAGTAACTCCTGCCAAAGAACAGTTTTTAAACAGCTCATCTCTCAGCTAATCATCAAAAGAGTTTGCTAGAAATGTCACAGCTGGAGCTGCTAGATGCTGAATTTTTTATTTTTCGGGAGGTATTTGCTTGGTTTTGGGGTTACATTTCTTTTGTGGTTGATTTGGTTTCAGTTGTTTGATTTTTTTTTAGATGTTTGGGTGGTTGAATGAGATCTGAGCCTGTCTGAAAACGTGGCACTGATGAATACAGAGCACTTTAAAGCCCAAGACTTGCACATGTCACTGCAAGCCTGCCTCACATCCTCTCAGTCACTGTGGTACAACAGCACATCGCAGCTCAGTTTACATCTCCCAGAGAGGACCGAACTGACCATACAGGGGCAGGAATTTGCTCCTCCAAGATGCACCTTTGTTTCAAGGCTCACTGATGGGCCAGCCCAACAGCTTTGTCTAAAAATCAAGGTGTGAACGGCGACCCGTGAACCTCAAATGAAAACCTTCTGTAACGTTTCATCACTTCAGGTGCTGGTGTTGTGTCTGCCTGACCGAGGCCACCCTGCCCACCCACATCCGTGAGAAACGTGCAACCAAAGAGGCTGCATCGGCACCATGCAACCATCCTGTATTCGGTATTTTTTTCCCCCAGAAGTGTCCCCGTGATTAGCTCAGCCCTTCCCACATTTACAGTGTCATGTTTGTGTTGCACACAGAGGAGCTCCGAAGCTGTTTCTCCACACACACTCCCTGCCGTACTCAGCACAACACGTCAATTAGTGAAGAACAGATTTACTCAAACTAACGATTGCTTGGGTTAAAGCCAAGGCCGAGGCAAAACAAAACAGAACACCTTTTCTACAAATCTGCGGGTTCCAGTATAAATTCTCCCACACACACGTTTATGAAATATGCCATCGGAAACGTGTAATTTGGCATTACTAGATAATTATATAAGCTAAGAACCCAGCAGACACCATCACGGACTATGAGAAAGGAGTTATACAAGTTTCCCATTTTTTCACCAGGTTTTTTTCCCTCGCGTATGTGACAGAAGTTTGTTTATTGCCGAAGGCACCATCCACTTACTCCGCGGAGGAGACTCTGAGTATCTCCCACCCCGGGGTACCCCGGGAATCCCCGCCCGTGATGTTTGTGGCAGCCGGGCCGGGCGGGTGCGGGGCAGGACGGGCTCGGGAGCACCGCACCCCGCGGACAGCGCTCGGCCCGGGCCGGCCCGCACCCCCCGCCCCCGGCTCCACTCACTCTGCAGAGCTGGTCCCGTTCACGGCGGATCCATCCGGAGCGGGGTTCAGCTGGATCGGCCCGGGCTTCTTCTTCGGCATCTTCGCCCGCACAAGGCGCGCAGGGGAGCGGACGGAGCGGCCGCGGCCCCACTTCGGACAGGTCCGAGGGACTTCCTGCGGCGCGGCAAACTCGGGGGGAGCTCCCCTGTCCGGCGGTGCCCCCGCGAGCTGCGGGCAGGTGACCGTGAGACTCCCGGACCCCGCTCCGAGCGCTCCGAGCTCCGGCGGGCACTGCCCGGGATCGGGATGTGCCCGGCCGGGACCGCGCCGGCGCGCGCCGCCCGCACCCGCCGGGCGCATGCGCGGAGAGCGCGCGCACGCGCACGGCGGGGAGCGAGGCCGCGGGGAACTTCTGCCCTCACAGCGCTGCTGCCCTGAGCGAGCCCTGTCCGAGCCCTCTCCGCGAGTCAGGGGCGATACCGGGAATAAGCCTTTCCTGTCAGGGTGGGGAGGCCCTGGCACAGGCTGCACAGAGAAGCTGTGGCTGCCCCATCCCTAGAAGTGTCCAAGGCCAGGTTGGACGGGGCTTGGGCAACCTGGGATAGGGAAGGTGTCCCTGCCCATGATAGGGGGTGGAATAGGACGGTCTTTAATGTCCTTTCCAATCCAGCCTATTCAATGATTACTTAAACAGCGCACTGCGTTGCTTTAACATCAACTTGCTTCCACAAATCGATAAAGAACTGGGTTTTTTAAAAAATCCTGCCACTTAATACTAAAGGGTCTGTGAACTGCAGTGTTATAAGCAGTGGAAGCAGAGGGATCCCAGAGGAGAAGCAACGGCAAACAGGCAGGACAATGGTGTCCAGTGACAGCTCAGCTGGACCTGGGCAGCTGGAACAGCGCTGCTCAGTCAGCCCAGGACACGTGGGGCCTGTCACCAGCCAGGGCTGGCTCACGGGCCAGCGGGGCACGTCACCCCTCGGGCAGGACAACTGGGCCTCCTTCTCCAGTGGGCTCTTCTGGGGTAGCACAATTGCTTTGAGAGCAATATATATCCTTGCTACAGTCAGTAGAACGTGTTCCTCCATGTCAGTTGTCTTTTCAAGAGGGAGAATTTAAATGTAAAGATTCTGTTGTTTAGTTGTGGATCTTACAGGGGGTGAGGGGCAGGATATGGAATAATAAAGCACCCAATGGCCCTGTTTGGATAACAAAACCAATCTGGACACACATGTGCATTAACTATGACACATACATTAATCATATGATAAGATTCAGGAGATAAAAGGAGTTCCGTGCATTTGACTTCCGTGAACAGAATGACATTACAATCCTGCCTCTACGGCTGAGATCCGTGAAGAACTTTGCTAAAGTTTGAGTTGCTTTGTAAGACTAGTTTCTCATTGTCTGGATCCAGCAGAAGTCATCTGAAAACTCTTTTAAGGCCTGCAGGAGTTACACAGTGAGATGGGCTTGCAGAATTCTTCTGATTTCTGACACAGCAGAGAAATTCTTTCTGTTGCTACTGCACATTTCTGTACCACACAGTCAACAAACGTGACACATTGAGCAGAAAAGACTCTGCAGTTACTCACAAATTTGCTTAAGTGATAAATGAAACTTCTCTCAGACACACATGAGCCAAGAAGTGAAGCAGCACCAAGTAACTCAGCGCTAAGGTGGAGGTAATGGCTTGGTACTGGTAAAAGAGTGAAAAAACAGTTTCTTTAGCAGTTCCATTTTTTCCTGAGATTTCCTAGTAGTCTTTTTCATATACATGACATGTGAATACACCACTTGAATGAATAACATCTTTCCAGCAGTGGACAGGTTTTATACTCCAATGAGTTGATTCAGACACAAAAAGACACAAAAAGTGCAGAGTAAATTCCATAACAAAATTTATACTGTAAATACTTTGGATAAAGAACCAGCCTGAATTCTGCATGATTTAATTTTTTTGTGGTTTGCAAAAGTAAAATTATATTTTAATCAAAGTAATCATTAGTGTTTTTACAGAAACTGAAATGATGAACAAAGTTCCCCATATACACATATAATGCAAGAATGCTAAATAGCTCCTATCATTTTACCCATTTCTAAAGTAAAAAAAAAAAAATTAGATTTTTTTTTTCACAACTTTGCCATTAAAAACATATTCCCTCCATTCAATTCCAGATATTAAGGGACAGCTCCCTCCTCTGGAGTGCTTTATCCTTGCACTGAGAACACTGGACTGTGGAATTACTGATTTCATGAATCTCTTTTAAAATCCCTTTGACCAAAGCACAAAAAGCAAAAATATCTTGGATTGACTGCATCTAGAAATAAATTCATGGGCATATGGATTGATGCCACTGCAGAAATAATTTCTGTGCTGTTCTCTGTAAAACAAATAGGTTTAACTTCAGGGCATTTGTAACTAAAAATTAAATACATTTCCTCAGCCAAAACAGAACATGTTTTGGGAATCTGAATATTCTCCATGGAAGGAACTGTGTTTTTCTTTACAAACAGGTGTTTCTGGAGGTGAATCACATAGGAAAATATGAAGAAAAAATAGAAGCCACTGTAATTTCAGTGAGAGGCTTCTGAGCAGGGAGACTTTCTGATTTATTGATTCCACCACTGCTTGGAAAAATAGAAATAATTTGTCTCTGTAAATAGAAGTGGAACAAAGAAGCTTGTCTTCATTACCACTTTCTTCTTCTTACAGAAACTGAAATTTTGCCTAATTTCTTGCATGAGAAGAAAACCACAGTTACTATGCAGATCAATTGCATCTAAATTAAGCCAACTTTTCAAACTCGATTGCCACATAAAGCTGCATATTTTACTGCCAAAACATAGGCACACAAACTTCTATTTGCAAGATTTAATACTTCTTAATCTATTTAGTGGTTAGGACAGCAAGTTAGGGAAATAATTAGTCCCATAAAGCAATGGAATTTAAGAAGTCTGGTTTGAATTTGATTGAAATTAGACAACAGGATCAAAAATTATTCGAAGGGAGCCGACAGACAGCCTGACAGATCACAACCTGCCTTGCACCTTATTTTCCCCAAGAAACAGGGATTTAAAAGAGCACTGTGCATCAGAACACAATTTCAGTGCTTTGTGATATACTAAAAGCCTATAAATCAATGTTTAAAGCGGCTGCATAATATAAAATTTAGATTAGATTAGCAAGGCATAAATATAAATAAGTATATATCACAAATAGCTGAAATTTGTTTAATCACACTAATACAGATACAATGGGAGCAGTTGTGCTGGGGGTTTATGGCATGAACAGCTTTGCCAACATAATATTTGGAGGTTTTTTTGCCGAGCAAATGCTGCTCCCTTAGGAATAAACCCCTTCAAGCGTGGAAGCAGGCAATTATCCATTTGACAGATTTGCTTTGCCGTATATTACGTGTAACAAAGCAGGAAATGAGACTGAAATATAAAATAAGGTGCTAATTTTCTGTAGTTTTTCTAATGAAATTACAGTAATCCAACAGAAACAAGCAGTAATATTTCTTTTTCACCTAAACTAGAAACCAGAAGTGTTTTCTAGAATAGAGGCAAACTGTGGGGGGTTTTTTGTTTGTTTTTTCCTGACTTATTATTTTAGCAGCATGTGGCTGGTTATTCATTTCCTGAGGAAAAACCAATAATCAATGCCTGCCAGCATTTGCTTTTTATTTAATTAGGAACATAGGACTAGAAAGAACCACCTAGGTCATCAAGTCCAGTTTCTAATTAAACACTCTTCAAAAATATTGATTAATCAAAGTTGCATAAATATGGTGGGTTTTATAACCCTGTATCTTCTGCAGAGATTGTAAGTGATCTTTGCTTTTTGTTTGTAAGGATTTTTTAGTAGAAAGAGTGACTATTATTTTCAATACAAAGAGCTCATCGTGTAGATATTTAATTTTCAGTAATTTTATATGACACAATTACAATATTTTGTGCAGGGAATTAGCAGCACTTGATCTATGATTATTATTAAATCTCTGTGTTAATTTTCATACTTCAACTGCCTCAATCGATTGAAGAAATTGGCCGTATCTAAAAAGATAAGATAAATGGATTCAGTGCTAAAAAATTCGTTAGTATGTTCTCCCTATATTTAATGTATTCTTGACTATAAAAGATGCTGCAGCAATTGGGAATACATATTTTAAACAGTAACTGTTAAAATAATTTTAACCAGAAAGTAACTGCAATTGATTTTGTCGTACTAGAAGGAATACATTAAATTACCAGAAACATTGTATGTCAAATTTAAATTTATAGAGAAATAAGGGAAAACCGATTCCTTTAATGGATTAATATTTTACATTAATTTATATAGTTTTGCTTAAACGAAGAGACTGTAATTTAAGTCAGATACGCTTCTATGGACTGAGCTGTAAAAGTATGAGAACAATTTGCAGCTCCAACTGCATTGGAGACAGAAGCCTGGAGCCTCTCCTGTTGTTCCTGCAGCCCAAATCCTTACATGGCATTATATGTGCACAGCTGCCAAACCTCTGAGGTCTTGGCATATTTATTCCAGCCTGGACAATAGCAAACTGTTCAGTTTTAAATTACCAGAAGACTCTGTCTGGAGATGAGCTTGGGATCGCTCCCTGTCCTGGTCCTTTCCTCTGAGACAGGGGGTGAGAATCCCTGACTTGGATTGGGAATAGTGTGGCCACAGGAACAGAGCAGCAATTCTGCTCCTGTGCTGGGCGCTGGGGAGTGTCACCCTGAGTTTTTCAGTTTCTCCATGTTTTACTGTTGTAGATAAGAATTCTCAGGCACGTTCTGTAAAAATAACCATGTTATGCTAACTGGTCCAAATAGTTTGCATTCTTTCTCCTAAGGCAGAGATGTTTGATGGACTTTTCCTTTGACCAGTGTGATTTGAAGGTGGTAACTTCATCTTCCAATCCACGGGTATTCTCAAAAAGATATAAATAAAACTTGAGCCCCCAAGGGGGAAGCCATTTAGGCATTTTGAGAACCCAGAGTCCGTGTCGTTGTTTGCGTGTCCAAGTGCGACAGGGGAGGGGCACCTCGAGTGCTGTGCCTGGCCCCTCAGTTCTGGGAGGACACTGAGGGGCTGGAGCGTGTCCAGGGAAGGGAACGGAGCTGGGGAAGGGGCTGGAGCCCCAGGAGCAGCTGAGGGAGCTGGGAAAGGGGCTCAGCCTGGAGAAAAGGAGGCTCAGGGGGAACCTTCTGGCTCTGCACAACTCCCTGACAGGAGGGGGCAGCCGGGGGGGGGGCAGGTCAGGCTCTGCTCCCAGAGAAAATGGACAGGATGAGGACATGATCTTAAACTGCAGCAGGGGAGGTTCAGGTTGGACATCAGCAGGAATTTCCTCACAGGAAGGGTGATCAGGCTTTGCAAGGGGCTGCCCAGGGAGGTTTGGAGTCCCCATCCCTGGAGGTGTCCAAGGAATGCTTGGGTGTGGCACTCAGTGGTCTGGGCTGGTGACAAGGTGGGCACCGGGCACAGGTTGGACCTGATGGTCTTGGAGGTCTTTTCCAACCTCAATGATTCTGTGATTCTCTGAAGTGACAGGGGGCTCAACAGGCACTATTTTAAATCCCATTTCGGGGGTGACTCATCATGGGGCTTTGCAACATTGGATATTCAAATTAAACACTAATCCCTGGCACATTTTCCCTGACAAGATGACACTGCAGGGGGCTGGAGGTGTTGGTGGTTGAGACACTGGGCATGCCCCGGCCATGTGCAGTGGCAGCCCAGAAAGCCAAGTGTATTCTGGGCTGATCCCACAGGGAGGGCAGCAGGTGAAGTGGAATTCTGCCCCTCTGCCCTGCTCAGGTGAGATCCCACCTGCTGAGCTGCCCCAGCCCTGGGGCCCAGCACAGGAAGGGGAGTGAGTCCAGAGGAGGCACCAAGATAATCAGAGGGATCGTGCTCCTCTCCTCTGGGGAAAGGCTGAGAGAATTGGGATTGTTCCGCCTGGAGAAGAGAAGCTTTGGAGCGACCTAATTGTGGCCTTCCAGTATGTGAAGGGAACTTACAGGAAGGATGGAGAGGGACTATTTACATGGGTCTGGAGAGACAGGACAAGGGGGAATGGCTTCAAACTGAGAGAGTAGGTTTAGATGAGATACTAGGATGAAATTCCTCTTTGTGAGGGTGGTGAGGTCCTGGCACAGGCTGCCTAAATGAACTGTTCCATTCCTGGAAGTGTCTAAGGCCAGGTTGGACAGAACTTGGAGCAACCTGTTCTAGTGGAAGGTGACCCAGCCGACAGCAGGGGGGGTTGGAATGGGAATGAGATAATCTGTCATGTCCCTTCCCACCCAGGCCATTCCTAAATCCCACGCCCCAGCCCTGGGATCGCCTCAACCGCCTCGCCCCGCCCACTGCATTTTGGCGCCAAAACCCCTGAGCCGCCGCGGCCGGGAGCTCGCGAGACTCGGGACTCTCGCGGGACTTGGCGCGCACAGGGGCGGCCCCGACCCCTCAGCCCGCCCCGCGCTCCCTCGCGGCCGGAGCCGCCCGAGAAAGGGCTCCCGAAACAGAGCTGTTTCTGGCACCGGGTCAGCCCAGCCCCGCTCCGGCCGAGGTCTCTGGAATTAGCTTCACTTGAGGAACCGGAAAAGGAGAATCCTCCTCCAGACCGTGTTTCGAAGTGGGTGAGCTGAAAATTTGGCGAATTGCCACCCCACCCCCCGAAGCCTTTGGTCAGGGATATGAGTGGCACGCGGCTCCATGGATAAGCGCGGTGGTCAGAAATTCACTTATTTTGGTTTATTCTTGCCACACCCAAGTAACTTTGACGAGTTGAAACATGACAAACCCTTATTTTATTCGGCTCAGCGAGGGTGGGTTGTGTTAGCTTCTGTATGGTCTCAGCTGTTTAATTTGTAGGATGATCTGGTTGGCAAATCTTTTTCTGAAAAAAACTTTAAATAGTGTATATAATTGATGTTTATCTGCCTCTGTGGCAGCCTCGCTGCTTCTCTTTAAATACTTTTGCTGTTTTCTGCAGGAGGGCTAAAAAGGCTTCTTTGTGGCAATGATCGATCCTTTAGAGAACAACTTGTTTGATCTTCCCGATTATGAGAACACAGAAGACGAAACATTCCCACCTCTTCCACCTCCTGCCTCTCCAGGAAGAGACGATGCTGAATGGGCTCAGGCTAATGGAGGTGAACACCCGTGACACCTAAAAATCCCGTTTTAATGCTGTGAAATCGAAATTATTTGTGTTGAACTTCACTGCCTTGAGTTCACTGCATAAAAATAGGCAGCAAACAAACTGTAAATTTAAATTGTTAATCATACGATGCTTTCCAGCTAGTGGGAAAGGTTTATTTTTGTAGAGTCCATGAAAATACGTGCACAAAGGAATCTTTATAAAATTCGAGCTCTTCTGACAAAATGTTGGTACAGATAATTATACAGCAATGATCTGTAGTAACTCTTTGTGACTTGGCTTTTAGGAGAGATAAGTGTTGGATGCACCCTCAATGCTCTTACCAGAAATACAAGTAGAAACTTAAAATGTACACAATGCAATTCTAGGTGATGGCAATTGCATTGAATACTCAAATTATGTAATTTTCTTCCCCAGATCCAGATGGGAACCAGCAGTCCCAAACAAAGGACTCTGCTGTGACCACACAGAAAGCAGTTAAAAGACCAAGGCCTAGATTAGATGCCCAGAGGTAACTTTATACAGAATATTTCTTTGCATGATGAGTTTGGTGTAGGGCTGTGGGAGAATGATTAAGGTACCTCTGAAACTGGTGTAAGTTCTTTATAATCAACAGAAAGAATCCAAGCTTTAGGCTATTTCAAGGAATGTGAGAGTTTTTTCTTTGTTTGGGGTTTTTTACTTGTTAATTGAAAGAAGAAAGTGTGGGTTTCAAATAACTTCGCCCATTTCCTATTCCCAGGTTAATTTCAGAAAGAGGGCTCCCAGCCCTGAGACACATGTTTGACAACGTGAAGTTCAAGGGTAAAGGGCACGAGGTAAGACCTGGTGAGCTTTTGTTTTGTTTCGTGGGAAGTTAATGTAGATTTGATAGAGTGCTGCCCATCTGATATGGGGAGAATGGCTAATACTCTGGTTAGCCAGCTTTCCAGCAGTATCTGAACAAACCCTGATGGGGTTTAGAGCTGCAGATTTTAAAACAAACATGAATGCTTTAAGAAAACCCATCTTTTTATCATAAAAATATTTTCCTCAACTCTAAAAGTAGAATGTGTCATCTGTACTCTTGTATTGTCCATAGAAGTAGGGTTTTGAATCTCAGGGTTTCAAAAAAAAGTGTGACATAGCACTTGAGCAAAGAGAAAGCAGGACTTTCTCTACAAGCTTTCTTATTGTTTTGGATGCACTTAAACATGCAGAGCTTATTTTCCTTTACATATCATTACAGAGTTCATTGTAGACAGGTGAAGGTCAGTCTCTTCTGCCAAGTAACAAGCAATAGGACAAGAGCAAACAGCCTCAAGTTGTGCCAGGGAGGTTTAGATCGGTTATTAGGGAAAACCTCTTCACCAAGAGTGTTGTCTGGCCCTGGGCAGCCTGTGCTGCAGACTCATCGTCCCTGGAGGGATTTAAAAGACATGCAGATGTGGCACTTGGAGACATGGTTTAGTGGTGGCCTTGGCAGTGCTGGGGGAATGGTTGGACTCTGTGATCTTAGGACTTTTCCAATCCAGACAATTCCATGATTCTCCTGGCACACTTCCAAGGAGACCTGCGCATCTCTGGTTTATGGAGAGCATTCATGGTATAAATGTTCTCATTACCGCTGGAGGCACGAAGAAACTGGGCAGTAGTGCTGAATGGTACAAAAACCTTTCCTAGATCAGGTTATTTTGATGTATCTGCATTCTAAACATACGTATCAATGCCAACTGTGCCCCTGTCGATTTTTTTCAGCCTGGGTTTAGCCCTGGTTGTTTAAGGACAATGCTTCAGGACCTGGCAGATGTTTTACAGGTTATGCAAATGCTCCCCTGAACTTGTATCACTGCTGTTCCCATAGCCTGAGATTACGCTTATGCTGGATTGTGGGAGGAGGAAGGAAAGGTTACCTACACATTCATACTGCTTACATTTTCCAGAGACTGTCAAGCTGCAGATGCTTCATGTTTTCAGGAATTACTGTCCTGTTTCCCTCTGCAGTCTCCTGACTTTGTCAGCTTTAGTAGCTGGGTGTCATCTTTCTTGCTCTAGGCAGAGGACCTGAAGACACTGATACAACATATGGAGCACTGGGCTCACAGACTGTTCCCAAAACTGCAGTTTGAGGATTTTATTGACAGAGTGGAGTCTTTGGGAAACAAAAAGGAAGTTCAGGTATGAATTGTTTCTGCCAGTTTCTCTTCATGCTGTTTGGAATAGTGCAAGAGGGAGGTTTAGGAGATCAATTATGCACCAAAAGAAGACTTAGGTTGTGCATACTGCTAAGAACTATAATGTTATTTAAATTAATTTCTCTCAATTTAGAGCTCTGTCTGGTATTTAAGTTTAGATACAACCTTTCTTTATTTGAAATAATACTTCAGAGAATTGGCTTCAGCATTTTCAGGACATCTTTAACCACAGAAAGTTGCTTAAGAGTGCTGGAACTGGGTGGGTTTTGGGGTTTTGTTTGGTTGGTTTTTAATGTTTGAACCTGCAAAAGAAGACTGATAAGGAATTCAGCTTCACCTCGCTGGGTGATAGATGAAGGACTGGAAAGATGATCCACAGCATTGAAGGTGTGTCTCAAATGGACATTGAGTGAAAGGAGTATTTTCTTCAGAGTAATGAAGTATAAAATGAAATTGCTGTGGTTTTCCCATACTCCCAAAGTTCAACATAAAAACTTGCTACAGATGAAATAGCAGTGTTTTAATCTCCCATTTGCAGACCTGCCTAAAGCGGATTAGACTTGATCTTCCTATTTTACATGAAGACTTCAAAAATAATGAAGGTATGCTCTCTCTGCTATTTGTTCAGTACTTCAGTGCTTAAGGTTATTTACTTCCCTTCCACTGACCAGAAGTGAATGACCATGATTTGCTTTTCTCATGCAGAAGAAGTTTTTGAGAGGTCCCTGTTTTTAAAACCAGGCTTCTTTGAATCTTATGATGACAAAACTGAACTGGCACTAGCACATAAGTGTGTAAAAATAAATAAAATTGCATGGCCTGCTGAAAGGAAATGGAAAATGGGTATTAACCAGCATTGTTAGAAATATCCTTCCAAAAATAACTCCAGAAACACCATTATTGAGCACACAGGTTTGTGTTGCACTCTGACATGAGTGCAGTCTGGAGAGCTCTTGGATCTTAGAGAAGCAGGAATCATAAACTCATGCTGATTATATTGCAGGGAGCTGCAGTGCAGTCAGGGTGTGGTGCCCTGCACAGGCAAAGTATCTGCTAGTGCTGGGGGCACTGTTGTGTCTGTCAGTTCTGGCACACAGCTGCTGGGAGCATTCCTTCTTCCAGGATCAAAACCCAGCATTTACCGAGGACATAAGTCAGGAGTCTCTTCCAATCAGATAGAAATTAGGCATAAACAATTTTTTAATTAAAAGAGGAAGCTTCATGTGGTAATTTGAAAGAAACTTAGTAGAAGAAAGGAGGGAATTTCATTGTCATTCCTAGGGATCTTGTGCAGGTTTTCATACCTTCACTGTGAGTCTCTTTTGATTATCTACCCATTGTCCCATTTGTCTTCACGTGAACCTCAGCCAGCACTTGAGAATGGTGTTTTGGTGGATGAGTTCATGAGTGGTAACAGCTGGCCTCAGCTTTGGGCAGTTGGTGACACGTGGCTGCCTTCACTGCTGCTGCATTGGTGAGAACTGCACTGCAGCCAGAAGCAGCCACAGACAGCAACACGAGTGGTTCCTGCCGACAGGGTCTGCAGAGTGATCAGATGTTCTGTGCGATGGTTCCATACACTGGGCTTTAAACGTGGTGCTGAGCTGCTCCTGAACTATGACTGAGTGCACTGCTACAGCTGCCCAGCCTTCAGGGAAAAGCTGGAGTAGGCATCTCACAGATGTGAAATGAAAACTCAAGCTGGGGTGTTGTATTAACAACCCAACCCTTTTGTCAGCTCACGTTTCTATTCACAGGCTTAAAGTGGTGCAGAGGCCTTGGGCACTCTTTCAAGAGTGCTCTGCTGGTCTTTGGGTGGGTGAAGCTTGTCTCACTGAACTGCCTCCGCCTTGCACATTGCAGTGCTGGCAGATGAGTAAATATCTCTGTAACAGAGCACACTGAATTCAGAACTGAGTATTCAAGGTGTGTGTTCAAACCTCCGATTCACAGAATCCTGGAACGGTTTGGGTGGGAAGGGACCTTAAAACCCATCCTGTTCCATCCCCTGCCATGGGCAGGGACACCTTACATTGGGTGCCATCCAGCCTGGCCTTGAAAGGCTGGAATTCCTGTAGCCACTCCTGCCACTTTCTTAAGGACAATGTTTATTAGTAGGGTTGGGAGGAAAATTACCTGGCCCTAAGGATTGCCTGGATTTCTGTCCCTTTTGACCCTTCAAGCACAGCTCCTGTTGGTCACTCAGTGAGCTGTGCCTCTTTACGCTCAGGCATGGATTATTGTGTGTGTGTGAGCTCCGAGCACTTGTGTCCTTTGAATATTGGGGATGTAGGCCTAGGCAGAAAATTGCCCATTAAAATTAAATTATGGAATGATCTTCAGCTGTCAATACAAAATGTAGAACATAGAAATGCTTTCAGACTGTTCTCTTGACTGATGTGTAGTCAATCCCTATGGGTTTAAAGTGTTGATTCTGCCCCTCTTCCCCCTGCCACCCCTTGTTTTTAACCAGAAGGAGAAGGGGAAAGCAATGGACTGGATCCAGGTGCTCAAGATGCACATTCCCACTCTGGAAATGAAGAAGAACTGAATTCCCTGCCTGGTACAACTCTGACGGAGGAGCAGCAGGAGCGGATGAAGAAGAACCGGCAGCTGGCCCTGGAGCGGAGGCAGGCGCGGCTGCAGGGCCACAGCCAGTCCCAGCACCAGGGTAAGGACCCCAGTTTCAGTGAGGGCAGTGGCCTGAGCTGCTGGGTCATGGCTCTGATGGCTTTTCTAGGAGGTGCTGGAATGTACAACTCTCACATTTTAACAGTTTTCCTGTAGTTAAGCTCCAGAGCCGTCACTGCTCCCCTGCATGTTGTGCCAAGCTGTGACAGCTTTGTCACTGATGCAGCTCACCCTGTTATCTCTGAGCTGCCTTTGCCACAGACAGGGATTCTGGTGATGGAAGCATCAGTTAAACACAGCAACAGGGTCTGCTCATGGTTTTTCTTTCTTTCCTTAACAGAGCTCCCCAGTAGTTACTCAGAAGAGGAGTTTGACAGCCCAGTTGTTCAGGATCCCACTGACCTTATTGAAGACACTCAGGTTCCTGCAGCCAAGGATGCTCCCACAGAAGATGGAGATGAATTGGAATGTGGCAGGGAAGAGCAGTAACTTCCCCATACTGTGAATGCCTTTCTTGACCAAAAAACCCCCCTGCTTTAAGTACTGTCATTATACTGAAATGTTGCTGGCTCTTGGCACTCCAGAAGCTTCAGGGAAGTCTTTCCCATTGCATCACTGAAGGACAGAACTCTTCCCTGGAAGCTGCAGAGGAGCAGCTCTGTACACCAGGAAACAGAACAGAGTTCTTCAGTTGCACTTGAGCCATCTTTTCCACCTCCCAGAACATTTTTTTAGGAAATGTTTGAGAGTTTTTGGACCTACTTTGAATATAGTTTATAATTTATGTCAAACTGAATTAACTGGGATGTTAAAGGATTAAGTTGCTATTAAAGTTGTGTTGTTTGGGGTTTTTTTAACAGGTCTTTTAACAGGGTACTGAATTTTTTTAAACTGCTTATCCATTACATATATATTTTTCTTATAAAATGTAAGCTATTAAATTTCAGAAGTCAAACCTGAAATTTTTGTATGAGGCTCTTACAAGGCCAGGCCTCCCACACTTCCCCAGCCCTTAGGTCAGACATCTCTACCCAGACAAGTACCTCCCCCCAGGGACCAAGACCTTCCTTACCTGATCCTGCTCTCTGCTTGAAGCTCTGCATCATCTCTTCTTAGTCTTGTTTTTCCTTGCACAACAGCTTTTCCCTTCTGTGGAATGAAGAGGAATCACCCCTTCCAATAGTAAAAAGTACTGAATTTCCAGACACTGACTTAAGCCACTACCCTCAGAGTACCAGGTGTTAAATTACAAAGGAAGTTGCTTTTTATATCCTTGTAGGGAAGAAGGAGGTATTTAGGTTTTAAAAACTTAATTTATGGACAACATGAGCAAAGTAATTTTTTGAATGATACTTAAAGTAAATCACAGCACAATGTCTTTAGTCTGAAATATGAGCTTTATCAGGTATAAAATCTTTTCATACTCATCCATACTCATAATCACATAAAAATAATTCTTAAATTTAAAATAGACATTTAGCTTCTTATTAAAAGAACACTTGAATATTTAAATAAACTGCTTTTTAAAAAATCCCCCAACCCCTCGTGCACAGTGAACAGGAGCAGGACGGCCGCAGGCAGCTGGTGCCAGGTCCCAGTTCAAGTCGTGATGTCCTCTGTCACATCCAGCAGCGCCAGCTCCCGGATCTCCTCCAGCAGCTGGTACAGGCTCGGCCCCTTGGTCTGGCAGAACTCCCGGGACTCTTCATCCATCACTTCCACCCTGGCTCTCTCTTGGGCACGCTGGGCTTCCTCTGCAGACTGGCTGACTTCTTTCACAAAGTCAGATTTCACCACATGGAAACTCTTCTGGGCGGCCTCTGTGTCCGCAGTGTGGTGTGGTGTGGTCCTGATGATTTCCAGCTTGATGGTGTCAGCGTGGCAGCGGGAAGTCTGCACAAGGATTCTCACCTAGAAAGCAATATTTTGTTCATATTTCTGATGGTGCTATTTCCTTTTCCTCCCCTCTGATGAGATACTCACTGTGATGTGATCGAAAAGGCTCAAGGTCACAGAGTCTCCAGTAGTCGTAGTGGAGGTGATTTTATGCTGAGAACGATGGAGGGACCCAGGCTTCCACTGGCAGCTCCCAGCCCCTTGACAGGAGATGACCAAGCCCTCTTTGTTTTTCATGTAGGCAGCACTTTTGATTCCATATCTACAAAAAAGCAGAGAGAAGCTGTTGTAACAGTTTTCAGCCTTTTCAGGTCTCTTAGTTTCGAAACCCACAGGCTGGCTGGGATTGTAGAAAAGCAACAGGAAGGGGTGGGCACGGAAGCCTGATAATCTTGCTCCAGGGATGCTGATAGGTGGTGTCACAGAAACCCAGATCTGAAAACAGTGTGGAGACAGTGACTGACGTGTTCTGAGAGCAGTGAAGCAAAAGTGAAATAGTCAGTGATCCATTATCTTAGTGCTGGGTGGGGCGTGGAATGGCTCAGTGATGGGAGAAGAGCAGCTTTACAGGTTTTTCCAGACAGACAGCGAGGAGACAGTTCTCCATTAAAAAAAAGCTACTTGAAGAGCAGCAGCATGTTTGCCCTGGGTTCTCTGTACGGCAGCCTTTCCTGGCTGGGGAGCTTCTGGCTCTTGAGCCTCACAGCCAACCCTCTGGAATGCTGGAGATGACAGATCTGCACTGAGCTGGTTTAGAGCCAGGCTGTGCCCTCCCAGCATTCCAGTAACACCAGGTGTTATTTCTCAGCCCACTCCCAGCCGTGCCAGGCTCACCGGGGCACGAAGACGAGCACGCCATTGGTGCGGATGGAGTAGATGACCCCGTCGGCCACGCAGCGCTCGTCGCTCTCGGCGCTCCTGTCTCGGAAGTACATGCACTGGAAGAGCTCTGTGGACTGCTTCTGAGCATGCTGCGCTGCCTGTGAGCACCCCACGCACAAAGAGAGTCAAAAATCTATGTAAATATTCCAACAAGCATCTTTGGCTTTGATTTCCACAGCTGCTTTTCCCCATTATTTACTCTCTTACCTGCCCCTAGAAAAATTACATCTAAAAGAAAATCCTACATGAAGTAGAAGTGAAGGATGAAGGCACTATTACTACCACTCTCAGAAGAAAACTGATGTTTAAAAAGACCTTATGGACAACATGAGCAAAGTAATTTTTTGAATGATACTTAAAGTAAATCACAGCACAATGTCTTTAGTCTGAAATATGAGCTTACAAACAAAATGCACTACAAATAAAAGTGAAGTGATACTCTTAGTTCCCTAGAGCACAGTTGCAACTGTATCCCATTCCCTAGGGCACCATGGAGACTCCCACAAGGACCCCCTTACCCGGTTCCTGTTATTAATGTGTCTGCACAGTTCCTCAAGATCCTTGTTACTGATTATGTTATCCTTAACATCCCCTGTGGTTCCCTTCAGGGTCGCCGCCATCAAGAGCCTGTGCACAACGATGTCAGCGTATCTCCTGATGGGAGAAGTGAAGTGAGTGTACTTCTCCAGGGCCAGCCCTGCCAAGAGAAAGTAAGAGAGGTGAGCAATCAAAGCCACCACCTGCCTCCCCCAACAGTCCAGAAATCACAGGAAAGGCAGAAAAATGACCAGATACCATAATGATGGAACTGCTCCTCAGGACAAGAACCAGTTGAGAAGTACAGGGCGTTGGACATGGCGTGGGTGGCCATGGAGCGCAGCAGTTTGTTCACAATGGGATCCGAGGGGTCGTTTGCTCTGTCCAGAGACTCGGCCAAAGCCTTGTTAGACCTGGCAAAAAGGTGCTAATGCTGAAGAAAATTACACTATTCCTGGTCATAATGGCTCATCGTTAACAACAGCATAAAACCCACACAGAAATTAATAGTTACTCCTACAAAAAGTGCAAGCAGAATGATATTGAAACTTTCAATGCAGTTTAATAACAGGTCTGCTCTAGGAGAAAGTTCAGAAAAAACCCAGTTTTCACCCAGTTATCTGCTGCAACCTGGAGAACCAGGGACTGGAGCAAAACCCCTTCCTATGCAGTACAAAAGAGCTGGTCCAAAACCTTTGTGTCCAGCACAAATGGGACAAGGTGACACCCAGGTCACAGAGACTCTACTGATGCCCTTCACCATGGCCTTCTCATGTTATTTTGACCAAGTAATTCTGAATTATTTTGAGTCATTTAAAATGACTACATTGCACAGAATTAACCTAATTTAAACCAGTACTCTCTTACACAGGACATGTGGTTGCAAACAAGGCCACTGCAGAGCTTGACCACTGCACAGTGACTGAACAAATGCTTTGTCTGGATATGTCTGATATGATAAAATTATTCAGCCACTGTCATTTGCAGTACAGCCAGCAGAATGCAGGCAGCTCCCCCTGGTCAGAACATCATCAGAAAGGTTCTGATAAAATTCTTTTTAAGAACTGCTATGCAGTGTCTCTTAACATTGATACTCAGTTGTTTGTAATGATAATATGGCCCAATAGTTAATTGCTTAACTTTAATTACAGAACTTTAGTAATAAAAGCTACCGTGTGTCTATTGAGAAGCCTTTGGCACTGGCACATTCCCGAAGCTCAGTGAAGAATTCCTGTCGTGGTGGAGGGTGTTGCCGCAGCAGAGCTTGGTGGGGAAAATCCTCGGAAATCCGTTTCGCCACCCAGTGGTTGGCCAGGATCATGCATTCTGCCACGGTCTCGTGCACTTCCAGCGGCTGCTTGGGGATGAGGTCATGGATATTCCGTCTGTCATCCAGCTGCACTCGGATCTCGATCCCTTCCAGCTCCAGCGCGCCGCACCTGTCCCGCTTCGCTCGGACATGTCGTGCTATGTCCGTGAGCTTGGATATGGCCCAAACCAGCTCAGCCAGCTTCTTCTGCCTCGTTCCTTCATCCAGGCTTTTCAATTCCAGGATATCCCCCACCACACTCGAGTCTCCATCCAACAATCCCTGTGCTGTCTCATACTCCAGCTTGTAGGCAGAGCGGATGAGGGTTTTGGTGTAGCGGACCCTCAGCGTCTCGTACGATTCCTTCTCCAGCTCCCACAAGACGCTCACAGCGTATCTGAAAGACAACGCCACAGTTCTGAAATAGTTCTGGTAGACTTAAACTCTCATTTCAAGCACATTCAACTCTTAAGAAATTTATAGATTTAATTATGGTTGTGGAAGCATCTTTTTCTTCATGAAACCAGTCCATCCCCTGCCCACTAATTAAACCTAATAAAGGCACTAACTTGCCTTTCAGTCTCATGCATCACAACTTAAATGAGGACCAGCTACACAGCAGTATCTTCAATTCATCTGCTGAAGCAGAGTACCCCTAAGGTATAAGGTCTCCTCTATTTTAAAGCATAGCTCCTCTATTTTAAAGCATGTGATAGTTATTTTTATCCATTTTTATTTTATTAGTCAGATGCATCCACAATGAACACCTCTGCACCCTACATATCCTCATGCCAGCAACCAACTGAGCCTGTAAATTGATATAAACTGGTCTATAAAATTCACCCTACCTGTGGTAGAACTGAACGTAATTTTTGATGTACACAATTCTTCCAGCTGAGGATTTAGTAAAAATGCAACATGACTTGTAAAAGTCTCCCTGCTCAGAACTATTGCAAACCCTTACCTGTCCACTCCGCTGAGGAGGGAGCACACATCAGCGCTGAGGACAGAGGGCAGCATGTCATAGCGCCGATCCGCTAAGTAATACGTGGTAGCCCTGAGGAACAAAACACAGTTACTGTGCTGCTCACCAGGACTCCTGGGTCTGGGGTATAAGCATTGCTTCACAGTCTGATTTCTAAAGGTTATTCCTACAGAACGCTCACAGGTGCAATACCAAAGTCAAATTATGTAAATAGCTATTTGTACAGTACAACCCTAATTTTGCCTTCCTTGGTATTTCAGCTGCCATTAAGGGCACAACCAGGGCTAGACAAAACATGCTCACTGAAGAAGAGGTGATTTAATGGCTGCATCAAGCATCTCTGCTGCCTACAGTTTATACTTCTTTGAATCTACAAAGAATACATTTCATGAAGTGATTCAGCAGTTGTTCAAAACAGCAGCAATAAAAGAAAAAAGGGAATTAAATATTTGCACATTAAAAAACAAGACTGAATATTAAAACATAAGCCTGACAAATACCTCTGGAATTAAATTCACGTAAGACTTAATTCCATTTTGTGGGTGTTCATCTCCCTTGGAATGCAAGCAAAAATACTTTAAGTCACAGATGTTAAATTAGACTATAAAGCAAAGAGGAGTGATTAGGGAAAAATAAACTTATAGTATAACTTTCTGGAAAATGTGTCCAAATAAAAGCAGAATGTCATTAGTTATATAATAGTTTAATTAGCTTTAATAAGTCTTTAGTAAGACATGAAAGGTGGAAGCATGTTTCTTTCCTTCCAAAGTTTCCTTAAAGTAGCATCACAAACTTCTGAGCTCATGAATTTACTAATTTTCAGAAAAGAACTTACCTTGCTCTGGCCTCAACATCAGTGTAGGAATTTGCTGCCACAAAGTGAGTCACATCTGCAATGTGCACACCCAGCTCGAGATTCCCGTTGGGCAGAGTCCTGACAGAGAGAGCATCATCCACATCCTCGCAGCCCTTGGGGTCAATGCTGAATATCAAGTGGGTATCTCTCAAGTCAAGGCGGTTTTTTTCCTCCTCTGGACTCACTTTCCATGGATTCTTTGGAGAACTCACAGGCATTTCACTCATCTGTACAGAAATATTATTGATGAACATACTACAAAAAGATGCCAACAAATCAGATTTATTTAGTTTTTCAAATTCTTTTGTTTCATTTTCCAAGTTCATTACACTTACTTTATGGAAAGTATGGAAAAAATTGAAAAGAATTCTATGTGCATTAGTAACCAGCGTTATTACTGTGGTGATATTGCAGCTCTGGCAAAAATAACCACTACATACTGGTTTTCTACATACTTTTTCTTCCAGTTAACTGTAGGTATAATCAAAATAGTTATCAAGAAAGCTGGTTTCTCTCCCAGTTGAAAACAGTGTTTAATACAATGATTTCAGTGGGATGAGGCCTTTAGGACCAGTAGCATAACTACAAAGACAGAAAAATCTTAGAAGTCTAACTCAAATTTGATTAAGAGTTTGTAATCTTCTCCTCACAGCAAATGGATTATATTAAAATCACTCTTGACTTGAAAATCCATAGTATCAATAGAACCACTCATCCAAAAGATTCCAGAAAAAGAAACGAAAATAATAATAAATTTTCAGCTATCAAAATGGGCTTTCAAAAGCCCACTGGCAACAAAGATGTTCAGCTGTAAAAGGGTCCCTCTCTTTGAGAAACAAGACCCTGGAAATGAACAGAAAAGACTGGATCTGATCACAAAGATAAACCTGGATTTCTGAGAAAGGGGCAGCACAAATGCTGTTCTCCACCAGAATCGCTGCGATTTCCCCCTCAAGATCTCCAATTCTCCCCAGAACTCTCACGAAGTGTCCGTTTGGATAGAGGGAAGTTGACTCCCAGGAATCGATGCGCACGACAACTCTGTACTCCTGCAGCAGGACAGCTCTGTTAGAACAGCACTGTGCCCCTGAAAAGCACAATTTGTACCCCTAACACAACCTTTCATTTATCACAAAAAACCCAAAGCGAGCGGTATGTAAGTACTCAGGGTAGCTGGACTGCGGCCCAAATTCAGAACTCAAATAAGCTTCGTAACCTGAAGTGGTTCTGACAGGAATTGAACACAATCGTTCAAGGCAGAAATTGAACCCTCACAGACTTCACTTTAATAGTTTTACCATGTTTTTGTCAAAGAAAACATCATTAGAGCACATAACACCCACACAGCTTTGTAGGAACACAGAATAGAGAAACACTTCAGTTAAATTACCTGTAATGCTTCAGCCTGCTGAGTGCTGATCCGGATTTTGGGAATTCGGTAATCCCAAGGTGTTACAAGGACTTTCTGAGCATTTCTGCCCTGGGACTGGCTCTCTTCTTTAGAGGGGAAAGTGACCACATAATCCCTCCAGTTCTTTTGGATGATTCCAACTACTTTACCTTTAAATAAGGAACATTGTGCATTAAAGAGTTTAACAGGACCAAGAAAGCAAATATGTGGGAGGTACAGAAGATTCATTGCTTTATAACATGATGTGTCCCCAAATCTGTGTCACAATTGCCAACAACATATGGTGTGCAGACAATACAAGTGTGTCATAAACCATTGTTGGCACAGGCAGATTTTAATGAGCTTTTATTTATGTGGAGACTAACTCACTGTATAGATTTCAATTGATACAGGACATAAATTATTCAGAGATTCCCACTGCTGCTGAAATGTGGCCAATTCTAGTAATACAGAAAATTTTTAATAGCAAAGAGCAAAACAAAACATCATTTCCCTACAAAAAGAGAATTAACCTCTTAAAACTTTTAGCTCTGATCTCAACAAACTTTTAAGATGCAGCTATAGCTGCAGAGTAATAATTTCAAACGAGACTCCAAATTCCCATGGTACCCAGGCATGTCACACTGGGATACTTTTTCACCTAACAATTTTTTTTTCATTATTTATCAGCAGGAAATTAAAAGGATGCTTCTCACCTGTAGGCATAGGGTCACCTGTGGTGTCTGCAGGTGTTTTGTCCTCAGTCTCATTTTCACAGAGGGCAACAGTCCTTCCCTTCCATTCATGCACAGGGAGCAACTCAACCACGACTACATCTCCATGGATTGCACGATTGCGAGCCTTGGCCCCATAAATAAGGATGTCACTTTGAAGTTCTGTATTTAAAACAAAAGGAAACAGAACTGTAATCTGCTAAAAAAATTCAAATCCCTCCATTCTTGGCAGCATTCTGCTGAAATAACAGAAAATTACTTTTCCAATGTGATTTCTTCCAAAAAGGACTACTGGCAAGTAATTAATATTGCAATGCTGGGATGAGTTCACTGTTCTTAGGCAGCAGCTTTAAAAACTCACACCATACTTAAATTGGGAAAGCCACTGCCACAGGATTCTGGGCAGGGTTCAGAATAAAACAGGCTTTTAAAAAATAATGACTATATTGAGCACTGGTTTGACTGCAGGGTCTGTCACAGGAACATTTGAAAGTAGTTATTAGTGAGAGCTGGGCCAGTGTGTCTGTGCGAGGGTAATGGACGGTTCCTTCAAAGGTGTTGATTAGTAACTCATGCCAGAGAGACAATCCTGGATCAGCTTGGATCAGCTTGATCCAAAAGGCAATTTTACAATCATGTTCACAAAGACCAGCTTCCTAATCCTGCCAAAATCTATGCAAACTCCTATTGCAGTCAAAGGAGTGGTCACCTGAGGTTAGAGCAAAGCACAGGGACAACAATTTGCCTCAGCATTTCACATATCACTTCAGAGAGGTGCAGGGAAACAGGACAAGAGGCCAAAATATGGCCAAAGGTGCTAAGAAAGAGGAAGGAGTTTTCCTCAAAAGTTCCACCCTCTGGTTAATCTTCAGCATCCTTTCTGGCCCATGAAAACCACACAAGCACTGCAGTGTCTCAGCCTTCACCTTGTTTGATAACTGAAAACTGGCTCCTCACCTGTGTCTTTGCTGCCAAACCCCTGAAGCCGAACAAAAGCTTCCAGCTGTGCTCGGTGCTTATTGACATTCAGTGTACCCTGAAAGAGACCAACAAACCAATCAACAGAACAAAACAGTCACCCTAAAAATGGACAAATTTAAAGGATAAAATTTTGGGGTTTACAATTATTTTTACATGACTTAGTTTTTATTGATCCATAGGTTATTTTGAACACAACTGTTCTCTCTATAGGGGAAAATGCAGGATGTAGAACTTTAAAATCCTGAATTTATTTCTAAGATGGTAAATAACACTTTATTTCATACACAGGCAGTGTAAGATTACCTTTGCTGCCTGCCTTAGCACAGAATCTGCCATTATTCCAACAAGAAAGAAAAACCTCCGTCTTTCTGTTCATATTTTATTCCTGCCTCGCTGCTGGAATTACCAAGAAAGGAACAAATTACTGCCTCTAATTCTTCAAATTATTTTTGAAAGAAGAACACTCGTCTACCAACAATCCATATTAAGGCCCTGAACAGCCATAAACCTGTAAATTAATTTCATTGACTGAGAGATCTCTGTGCAAATGAAGTTAGAACTGCTGCCTTTGTGCAGCACTATTTATTTTTAAGAACGAGGTCTCACTGCTTCAAATCACACCTGCTCTCTCAATTTACAGGTACATCACATATCAACCTGAAGAAAAATCCATAGCACATTTCAAATCCTCAATAGCCAGTTCTTATTTTAACTTGTCCAAGACATGAAAAAGATAAAAAAAAAATCCACATGTCGCAACACAGTGTAGGGGAAGTATTTCAAGAATTCTAATCCCTTCCATCCTCTTGTTTTTTGTTTTCTTTCCCTCTTCCCACCATAACCATATTTCTTTCTCTAATCACTCTAATTTAGGCAACTAAAGGGACCAAGCACAAGACTGCATTGTTCTGTGTATGTTCTCCATATAACAAATACCTGGAGGTATCTTCCAGATTTGATCCCAGCCTCCAATATTTCCACAGGTAAGTGCTCAGGATATTCTTTTCCATGGTTCTCTTGGCTTTCGCTTTCCCGTTCACGCCTAGCTTGGACTATGGAGTCAAAGAGTTCATGGGCAGCCTTTAGGTCAGGCCAGAAGTTATCCAAGTAGTTCTGTATGCACAAATATAAATACACAGGAAAGTATTGGAAAGCCCATAATGGACAGGAGCTGTCTCACACTATACTCAAATAACACTTCCAAGTGGTAATGATGTGCTCTAAACCCCACAGATCTGTCCCAGGTTCAGCCTAATCCACTGTTAAATACAACAAAGGTAAATCAGTTTGGTACTGTTTTTACTCAACATCCTTTCACAGCTAAACATAAACATCCCATCCCCACATCCCACTGAATACAAGTGGTATCAGAGATGGACACCAAAACGAAGAATGAATTATCTTCTCAGGCATCATTGTATCCTCAGCAGTGCAGGCAAAGTAACTGGAAAAGAACACTGCTGATGGATATTTAGGCTACAGCTGGTTATGGACTGCTTGCACTCCAGATTTAGACAGCTGGCTGAGGGAACTGATCACTGCTCATCAATGCCAAATTCCTCAAAAACTAGGAAAACAAGGAAAAGGTCTCCTAAGAGAGATGGCCTCAGAGCTGCTGTTTATCTTTCCAGTTCTCTGCTTTGCTCACTGCCATTGGTTTTTCTGACATTCTCATAAGTGACATATTTGCTTGCTTTGATAAATGGAGACATGAGTTACCATCACAGCTTTCTTGAATGTAAACTCTGACAGGGTTTGCAATATACTTTAATGTACTTGCTTCATCATTTTGATGCAGCATAAAGGAAACCTTTTATTTTTCTGGCATGTTACCTTGAAGGAAATCACAAACACTCCTTCTGTTTCATTTCCGTACTGCCTGATAGCATCTTCATCTTCTGTTACCATAACAACTGGCATCTGACCCAGGCAGTGATTGTAGTACCAGGCTGCTGCATTGTAAATATTCCTAGAAAAGCAAAGTTTGAAACAAGATCTCTGGCGCAGCTCATTTGCTACTTGCAAGATTTTGCTGGCTTCGTATAAATGAGATTTTGATTTAACACTTAGACTTCTGAGAGATATACACCGAGCTACAGAAACGCTTTTCTGCAAAAATGTTTATGTGCCATTCTTAAGCACCACCAGAAGAGAGGAAAATACAATGTTTTCTCCCCAATACCTCCACTTGTGCCCTGGCTGCAACACAACATAAAGTTCCTCTGAGTGAAAGCTTGTAAAAAGCAGGCTGAAGGTGCTCAGACTCCAATGCTACGGTGTAACTTCAAACTGATCCAGCTTTTTCTTTCACATTATTGCACTTAATTTAGTACATTTTGTCTATTTCCCTAAGAAAACAATGTTGATACTTTTGTAACCATAAAGCACAATGTAGACTTCCAGTGACTGTTGCAGAGCTAAGCAGAGCAAGAGCATGAACTCTCAGTACTGAGTACTCTCAGTGCATGCTCATATGCCTAAATACAAAGTCATGATGCTGTGAGTGTGGCACTGCAGAGGTTCAAACAAACCTGGTCTGCCACTTCTCCATGGATTCTCCCTTCTCCCTTGGCAGGTAGCAGTGCTGGTGGAATTCATTAGCAAACACAGTACAGTCATGACGGGGATCCTTCAACAGATTTCGCAATTTGTTGTACTGTCTGGAATGAAAAAAAGATAAATGCATTTTTGTGCTTTCTTTGGATAATGCTATTTTAACTCCACGTGAAAATACAGCTTAAAAACTCAAGGGAAATTACTGTCATGCACAGAGAAATGCATTCACTACACTACACCACTGATGATAAATCCTGAACCACCACCTGCAAGCAAGTTTAAGTTCCATCATGAATGTTTCTGATTTTAAACAAACTCTTTTTCCAATGAGCCCCACAGAATATCCTAAGTGTTCAGGAACTTACTTGTTTGCCACTTCTGGGACAAGGGCTATTTCTTCAAAAGCATTTGTGCTTTAGAAATATGGGAAGGCCTTGAGAGCAAATTTTACTCTGAAATGCTATGGCAATGCCCAGGTTAATGTCTGGTGAGTAAGTACCATACAATAATATTAATTGCTCCCCAAAGACAAGTGCTTGGGCATCAATACAGCAAACCAAAACCTGTCCATAATCTAGTTGTGGGCGCATGATAGATCATTACTGCAAAGTCTCATTAATTCCTGTCACCAGCCATTTGATTAGCTCATAATGCTACAGGTTTCATATCGCTCCTATCAAGTGAAAACTATGCCAGGCATTGATGTCCACGGATCATAAAGGATCCCAGTCCTCCCCCTTCTGTAAAACTACATTAAGACACTTGAAACAAATTATGTATTTTACAAATCAGTATTTTTATGTCAATCTAAATAAAAAATAAGTTCTTATGGGGTAAGTACCTGCGTCCTTTCTGATGCTGCACAGCCTGACAAGCTGTTTGCATGAAAATAATTCCTTTCAGCTCTGGAAATTCCAGAATCTCCAGGTATTCCTGAACAACCTTGCAGTCGGGGACAACGTAGTGTGTGACATCATCTGATAACAATTTGCCATCTAAAAGATAATTCAGAGTTTAAAGGTTGAAATTTTCAGTTGCAATATTGGTTTCTTGAAAATGCTTTCCAATGTGAGAAAATTAGAGTTGTGTCTCCTCAAATGGGTACACTTCTTTTTCTGATGAACAATATTATGAATATCATGGTACAATTCTGTGGTACAGTCCATAAATTTGTGACAAAACCCTTTTGCATCCACTGATGCCAAAATTTAGTGCAAATTCTATCCAAAGGAGAGAAAAAATCCACTTTCATTACGAAAAGGCTGTAACTTAAAAGAGTGAAGGTTACAGTTCTTTCTTCTCTGCTTTCACATGAAAAAGGGACTATACATCTGGCACAGAAAATCTTTTCATGGAATTTCCAAAGGTTGTAGAATTATGAGCAGTTCCTTTACTCTGCTCCCACAGCTCTCTGTTCAAACACACCATTTACAGCAGGCTTTTTACATAAGAGAGCACAGGTAAGGGTACACGTAGAGGAAACCACTGCTACTGCAAAGAGATGTTTTTAAACCTAAACTATTAACCATCAGTGTTAATTTTCTTTATAGAGACTCTATCCCTTAGGAATATGCCATCAAAATACCACAGCCAATACATCACAGATAACAAAATGCACCTGAAAATTAATTAATTTAATTGCTTTTGGTATTTCAAAGATTACCCAATAGCTTTCAGATGTGAGGGGATCGCCATTGTATTTTCTCTTAATACCTATTTATTCTTTATTATAAATACTGAACTGCTAAACTCACCACAGTGCAGGCAAATGATATAGAATAAAGTATATAGGTATTGACAAATAAGGTTATTTTCATGTATTTCTTAGAAGCTGACACGGGACAAACTTTGAGCTGTGACCACAAGAAGTGAATCCAGCCAGCACAATTCTGCTCACAGTAACATGGCCTCATCTCACACTGAAGGCTTATAATGGATGATGGCAGAACACATACAAGAAAGCTAATATTTATTAATAATTCAGAAGAGCATTAAAAGTGAAATGTTGCTGGAAGATTTATGAGATCTGCCCATACGAAGCTATCCTTGCCTAACCCAGACATCTAGAACAGAATGACTTCTAGGCAGGCACAGCTCGCCCTTACAAGCACCTGCAGATGTGATTTTTGCAGGCAGTCTCTCACAGGGCATGAAATAGATTTGCTCAGCACACTGTGTAGAGTCAGGAAGGAAAACAAATAATTCCCTCACGTCTGGGTTACCTTGAATAATCACATAGGGACATATGCTGACAGTCACCTGTAGCACAATCCACATTTAAGTGCAGAAGAGGGGAAGTTAGGCACAGCAGGAGAGGTTAGACTTTTTTCTGATATGTGCCTTTAAGTTATCCTTGAGGAAACTGTAACCAAATGCAGTATTTTAAGGAGCAGTAACTATCACTAGTCCTGATCTCCTAGATAGCAGTAATACACTATAATAATATAATCTAAGTAATACACCTTTTGCCCTCTATTGCAACAGGCACCTAAATCAAAAGTGAAAATATCTATGTCAATCATAGTTCCACAGGAAAAAAAAAAGAATTACAGTTCTCAACCTTTTCTTTTAGGCAAGCAAGTCATTTGGTCGATTTAAACAGGTTGGATATTATGTTTGTTATTTGCCAGTCACTTTCCCGCATCAAATAAATTGTGCTGTTGAACAACAACAACAAACCCAACTGAAATATCAACCAAAGCTCGAGTGATGATCTATGATGCACATAACAGCACCACAGTATGTAAAAACAACAACAAATGCAGACATCAGAGCCTGGCAGCCTTCCCGTGTCTGAAATGCCCTGATACAACACAGGCAATTACATTTAATTACTGAACAGAAATAGCTACTGATGCAGAATTACAATAGCTTCAAGATAATGGCTTGGCTCCACTGTAATACTTAACAGGTATGTATAGAATTTAATTCATGCTATAAACCACCACCCTGCAGAAATTAATGCATTTTAAAGGATCTTTTAAAACAAGAGAAGTGTAAAAATTGAACAATTCTTTAGCCTTTTATCATTGCCAGTAAACTGTTCACAGTTAAACCCTCTAACAATCAGTTCCTCAATTCCTTCCGCTCTTAACGCCTCGTTGATTTCTAAAGGATCTTGCTTTAAAGGAAAACTATTGCTACAGACGTGATTTGTTCAGCACCGTCCGGACACCCCAGACCGGGGATCATCCTCCCCGCTTCAGGGATCACCCCAGCCCGGGGATCACCCCTTGCTCAGGGATCACCCCCCACTCAGGCATCATCCCCGCTCAAGGATCACTGCACTCAGCTCTGCCCCCCGCGACCCGCGGCCCCGGGGGACGCTGCCCACCGCCCCAGCCCGGCCCGCGGGCGGTCTCGGCTCTGTCAGCGCGCACCCCCGGCTCCCCCCAGACCCCTCACCGCGGAGCCCCTCACCGCGGGCGCAGGCGGCGCGGCACTGGGCGCTGCAGCACAGGGCGCTGCGGCACGGCACGTCGGGGCGCAGGTAGTGCTCCCGCACCACCCGCACGGCGCGGCCCTGCTGCCCTCGCAGCTGCAGCACCTTCTCCGTGCGGAGCATCGGAGAAGCGGGGAGCGGCCGGGAATGGCGGGGACCGACA